>ML779317.1:633283-654541 GCA_009831015.1 Picea engelmannii
ACTTCCTCCAAGTTGTTATTGTCATATACAAAGGTATCATAAGGGATCTTATTGGATTTAATAATCATGACCTTAGTCTTATCAGTATTAACAGTCATACCCATATTGGAGCAAAAATCCTTGAGGATTCTTAGTTGGTTTTCTAGACCATGGGGACTCCTTGCCATAAGAATGATATCATCGGCATAAAGAAGAAGATTGATGACTATACCAGTGAAAGTAGGGTCGATACAACCTTCTTTTTCCAAGAATTCTTCTAATTTATCAATGTATATGCCAAAAGGGTAGGGGACAAAAGATGAAAGATTATGCAATATATTAAATAATACCTCTAATAATATTAATTTAAATTATAATAATACATAATAAAAGATTATGCAATGTATTCATCCCAATATATCCAAGATCCAAAATGTTTCTACTAAAAATATGCATTCCTAAATAAAAAAACATTTGACTAACATGTACATAGTAGATATGAATTGACAACATGCAAATTTTGTGAATTCCGATATTTTTAGCTTGAAATGGAATTCATCATAATCAATGTATGTAAAAAAACAATAAATAAATAATATCATAATAACATGGATTAAGATTCAATCATTAATCACTCTCTCAACGTAGATACAATTTTCTAATAATATTAATTTAAATTATATCAAGGGTTGTAGGGAAACTTAGTCCATGCCAGGCAAGTAGTATGACAAACAACAATGATTTAAGATCATAATAAGATTTGAATTATATAATTTGTGATAGATTACAAAAATAATGTTGGATGTTTAGATATAAATATTAATATAAAATATATGAATATAATTAGATCGTTCATTATCATTCACAACAATGGGAAACTCAATAAAGTAAAACAAAATATAATTTGATATATACTGCATCAATACACCACAACAACGCACACAAACATGTACACAACCATGTGAAAAGAACATATTTGATAGTGACACACTAGAAATGCCATCACACTCCACCAACATGTCCCTCACTTAGCATTTTTGACACAAATCTTATCACTGTGTTCACTAATTCAACAGTTACCCACGATTCTTTGACTTTAAGACATGAATTCTAGTTTAGGAAAATATTTGATCTCAAAAAATTATAATTAAATTAAAAAAATAATCTCACTTTTAAGATAAAGTTAAAAAATATAAATCCCATAAATGTGAAAAATTCATTAAACTCATATGTTGTGGTTGGATATGTTGTTGCAGCTCGATATGCTACTGTAGTGTAAACCCTATCGTTGCTACGAGAAATTAAAGTGAAACCAGTTCACTCTACTTTAAGACATGAATTCTAATTTCGGAAAATATTTGATCTCAAAAAATTATAATTAGATTAAAAGATAATCTCACTTTTAAGATAAGGTTAAAAAAATATAGATCCCACTAATATGAAAACTTCATTAAATTGTATATCTTATAGTTTAAATATGGGAAATTAAACTCTATTCATTGGATTAGTGAAATGTAAAGTTTGCAACTTAGGCAAAACCTTCAGTAATCATTGCTCCATTGCACGGGTAAGCATGGCAAGCAAACAATAATAAACAAGTGGGTGACTCAATTACAAATGACATAATCAATTCTTAGAATCAATTAGAAGAGATTGGAACACATAGTTAACACCCAAAATAATAAAATCAGGAAGAGAATGGATTCATATTGTAAGAATTGGTACACCATACTAAATAATGTTTGTATCAGAAAATGACTATACCTCTCCAAAGTGCCTTTGGTGAACCAGTTGGGAGAAACATCCTGATGAGCAGGAACTTCTAGTTTTTTATAGTTTTCCTCTAAGTTTTTGGTTAATTGAGTAATTGATGGTTTAGATGAATTGTGTCTTTTAAGATTTCTCATTTCAATAGGAAAAGCATTGCAACCACTTTTCCATGAGCTTTTACCAGTGCTCAACAATGATATTGGATCCCTGCAACGACCAAATCATGGTGAAACATAATCAAAAGATGGGGAGTTGTTGTTGGGCCGTCTCGTATTGAAGGTTTTGATGAAAATAGTTCCATGTTATCTCCAACAATCAAGTCTCATATTTTGGATTACCATCTTGAACAAAATCAGAAACATCTCCAAAATATTTCACATGTCTTTGTATTTGCGAGAATAATTTTTCTGTGTTACTACTACCAGTCAAGGTCCTGATCATCATAATCATGATTATGCTTTCTCAGAAAGGAAGGGGAAAATTGTGTTAGGAAAAAATCATGTCAAGCATTTCAATAGGGGTACCAAGAGACCCAATGTAATCAAGGACCAATGGACCACAGAAGAAGACATGTAAATTACTTCTTGAACTTCACAACTATTTTTATGGTATTTTATGGGTATATCTTGGTTAAAGACTTCAATTTTTTTGTCACAAATGCCTAATGGTTAGAACTTAGGATTGAATCATGAGAATGGGATTGAATTGAAATGATCTTTGTGTTTTCTTTTATTTATGGGTAGAAGACTTATGAAACCTGCCATAGAAGTTTGCTAAAATGCTTGATAGTTAAATTGTATCATGAATTATGGTTTGCAGGTTGCTTGTGAAGCTTGTTAAAGAATATGGACTGCAAAAATGGTCACATATTGCATAGATTCTTGCAGGTCGGGTGGGAACATAGTGTCATGAAGGATGGCACAACCATTTACAACCAGACATCAAGGCAGGTTATGCGACCTCTTTCTATGTTTTCTTGGTAGTTTGGACTTGCTTTTCCTATAGAATGATCTTTTCCTACTTAGATGATATGTTGTTCTTATCATATTTTCTTACTAAAATAAGAAAAAATGCGGAAAAACTGCACATTCCAATAGTGAAGGCTTTATGGAGCATTTAGGGCATTCAAATAGTTCTAAATGATCAAATTAGCGAACTATTAAAAGATATTGAACTAACGACAATAACTATTATAATAGTTATAATTAATATTGAAATGACTATTACCAATCATCATAAACAAACATTATATTATTATTTTTATGATAGAGTTATTTCCCTAAACTTCTCTATTGTGTTTATGCTTGTAATAACTATTATAATTATTATTATAATTATCGGGGAACTGCAATTATTTCAACTTGTGACCTCCAAAAAAAACACATAAACTTATTCATGATTTTGTGATGCAAATATTTGTATTATATTTGTAAAGAAAACATCATAACCATATATTTGTTAGAAATAAAGGGATGTGCTCGTTTTTCCATAGACAATATAGAAATATTGTCACCCAACCATAGGCACACAGGCCACCCTCAAGCACCTTAACCTTGACAGACAAAATAATTCTGTTAGCATCCCAATAGCCAACCAAGGCTAGCGCACCTTT
Organism: Picea engelmannii; assembly: GCA_009831015.1. Lineage (NCBI taxonomy): Eukaryota > Viridiplantae > Streptophyta > Pinopsida > Pinales > Pinaceae > Picea > Picea engelmannii. Next base: position 636,645 of record ML779317.1, read on the forward strand.
CTCCAAGGTTAGCGCACCAAGAAAGAATAACCAGAAACCAAGCAGAAAGTCCAAACCATAACCAAGATGCTATTTTCAACAACTACAACTACACTCCCTCTCCAAACTTTCACACCACTAGTCCTTATGCAGTTGTGAGAGTGAGAGTGAAAAATGAGCTCTAGCACCCTCTATTTATACTTCTCTATCTCACTTGACTGGGCCGACTTCTCTTTCTGGAGGCTAATAACTTAATATTAAATATTCTCTTGAGCCAACTTGTATCCTAGGGTTATTATCCAACATTTTAGGGTTTCTCTTGCTTCCCGAAATATTCTAGTCTTGTCAAAGGTTACACGTGGAGGTTAATACCTCTTGAAGATACCATAATATTAACACTCCCTCCTATCTAGGGAGGTATTAAAGGTAATTGTATTGAGAACAAACAAACCATTCAACCGGTAGCATCATCATAGCCACACAAGTTATCTCATGATCATGTAGATCAATTCACGAGAAACATCATCACTATCAATATCATCTGATAACATCAACTGCATCATCTCTCAAAGCCATACTCTATTTGAGTAATCGAGCATGATGTTGAATAAGTCACTCACTCCACAGATTGATATAATAAATATTCTTCTAATCCGGACATATGTCCTAGAAGAATAATTGTTCCAAAAGATGTTGGAATCCACGCCATGGGCTACAAGGAATATTCTTCTAATCTAGACATACATCATAGAAGAATGACTATCCTGGACCATTTTCCCTCTGGCCACTACTGTGAACTCATGATTTTTTTTTTATGTCCGTACCAATATCTCCACTCTGGTCACTATTGTGAACTCAAGGAGACATACAATTCTTCTAATCTGGACATATTTCCTAGAAGAATAGTTTTCCATGGTACATCAACGATTTGTCAACCTAGACCATTCTCCACAAGGAGAATGTCTTTCCACCAGTAATCATTCCTTCCTAGACCATTCTTCGCTTGGAGAATGTATGCTCATCAACATACTGACTATCCATCTAGTCAGAAATCATCTCCAACACTAGTGATAGTCTCCATGGAAATAAGAACAATGCCATCCAACAAAACACAACTGTGTCTATCCATAGTAGTACACAACTATTATCCAGTGGTACATAACCACACCTGCTAGCACACGACTACTAACCAGTGACACACAATCACTACCAATGGATCACATCCACCACAGTAGCATACAACTACTGTCCAAAGAGATACAGTCTCCACAACAATAATATCATATGATATCATCTTGCAAAAACAATATCATGATACAAACTGAGTCATCTGGGCCATTCTTCCATTCACATCTGTGAGATCTATAAGAGCATCTTCCCTCAGAAAGTAAAACATCAGCCATGGGATATCTGGACTATTCTTCCCAAGCATAGAAGAATAATTGTCCCTGATTTCTGAGCCTGGACCATTCACCTAACTGGTCCATTCCTCTGACACTAATCATAGTGCAACCTCGAGAGAATGAGTCTGCCCTAGGGAATGCATGTCCCTGATTGCTGAACCTAGACCATTCACCTAACTGGGCCATTCCTCCAACACTAATAATAGTACAACCTGGAGAGAATGAGTCTACCCTAGGGAATGAAAGTCCGGACCAATTCCTATGGAAATGACTATCCTGCACCAACCTCCAAAATGGACCATTCTTCGAAACTGCTCACAACTTTGAACTTCGAAAGAATGATTGCTCAATGAGGCAGACAATTCTACTTAACCACTACTCAGAGTGACTTCCAAGAATAATGATTTTCCTATACCATTCCCACACACTGGCCATAAAGGGAATCACTGTCTATGGTACATCAAAAATCTATCGGACCATTTTCATTACGAAAATGACTATCCGATCTGGACCATTTCCAAACTGGACAATGCATGTCCATCAAAAATCTTGAGCCACTTTCCAAAATGGAAGGTGACTTCCCTACCTAGACCATTTTCCGAACTGAAAAATGACTACCCATAAATAAATAACATATCAGTGCTCCCTCCCAACTTGGGAGTAATCTCTTCCTTTTTTAATAAGGAAGTTACCTCACGAGCCCCAATTTTTCCCTTAAGTACGAGATATTTTCATCTTGGACAAAGGATTTACCAAAATATCTGCTATCTTCTCATCTGTAGAGATATACTGGAGAAACACTTCTCCTCTCTGGACTTTATCATGGAGAATATAATGCATGATCTCAATGTGCTTAGAACTTTCATGGAACACTGGGTTCTTTGAAAGCTTCACATAGCTCCGATCATCACAATATATCATGGTCAAATTCAACACTGGACCAGACAGTCCATAAATCAACTTACGAAGCCACACTAATTCCATACAAGCATCACAAACTGTAATATACTCTACTTCTGCAGTGCTGAGTGCAATGGACTTGTGTTTCTTGCTAGCCCATAACATTGTGGAAAAGCTCAAACTGAAACATATCCAAGTAGCACTTCTTCTATCATCTGCACTCCCTGCCCAATCTGAATCAATAAATCCATGCAGTTGTATATCATAACTCAAATGTCCCACAAGGTAAATATCCGACTGAGTATTCTCCAAATACATTAACGAGCCAATCAATTGTCGATACAGAGACGGGTCTACTAGATCAGAGTCTCTCAACTTCTTTAGATCTATCATCATGGAATTTTTCCATGGATTTGCAATCCATCATCTTGAAATTTTGAAGAACCATTTAAATATACTTCCTCTTTCATAGGAAGTTTTCACCACTCTTATGGTGTACATGAGAGGCTCTGCACCAAGTTTTCGTGAATCCATACAAGGTCTTCTTCCATCTACATATAAGGGTTTATTTCTGGTATACCTCAAAACCTTGAGGTTTCTCTACATATGCTTCTTATTCAATTACTCTGTTGAGAAGAACGATATTTACATTCATCTGATGTAAACTCCAACCCATGGATACTGCAGGAGATACAATGGCTCAGGTAGAGGTATATCTGGTTACTAGAACAAGTTGTCATTGTAGTCTTCTCCCTCATACTGGGAGAACCCTCTAGCCCCGAGTCTCACCTTGTATCTATCAATGCTTAATTTCACACATACATTGTTCTTCATCACATCTTCCTTCCATTCCTTCTGCTTGACTGCTTCTAGTGGGTTCAAACTGGTTCAATTGGTTGTTCTAACTTTTCTTTCTTTATTGGAATCTTCATGTTCTTCCTCATGTTTATCTTCAATGTTGGAGTCCGTGGAATATTCTATAGATTACATGCCCTGAAGGCTCCAACCTTCCTCCATAGGAACATAAATGTAGATGGAAAACCAAGGATACTCAAGGCTTCTTTTCGAAGAATATTTCTTCTAGAGTCAAACTGAACATGTGATGCTTATCATGGCTACTACCTCCAATGAGTAACATGGATGGATACTTCATAGTATTTACGGATTCTTCTTCAATGGATCATATCGTTGGGGATTAGCTCCCTCCTAATCCCAACTTCATGCCTGAATGAGCAATATGCATTCTCTTCTATTGGAATTCTATGATAAGCTCCTTCAATCTGAGAGAGTCCATGCTTTCGTCTATTGCATCTCTCTTTGTTTTCTACAAAGTGTCACAAGTCTGTTATGGTTTCCTTTTGATTTATGACTTCCTTCGAGCCTGACTCTTATGAGTCTCTTTAAGTTTGTTTCTATATGTTCTGATTTCTTCCCATCTGGAAGTTGTTGCAAGCATTGTGTCATCCTTATAAAATTCTTCTATGATAACTTCTGCAAACATATTTCACAAGGGTACCTTCCTAGAAAGACATCTTCATGATAGCCTTCATGAAATAACCTGCCTAAGACAACAAAAACAACATTGTTTCCGATACAACATCTTTCATATGAAGGATAGTTTGTTGGTAGCATTAGTAAGATGATCTAGTCCGAGAACAAGAATAAGAAACATATCCTAGAGTAGGTGTTAGTTCATATTTGCAAATAAGTACAATAATCATCTATATCAATAGTATGTATATGCAGTCGAGTATTCATTACACCTAGCAATAATAGAATCTTTCAAAGGCCGCTTTCACAATTTGTGATGTAGTAACTATCACCTTTGATATACACAAATTTGAAGCTTAACAATTTAATCAAACCTGGAACCTGAAGTCTTAACTTCTATGGAGGGTGCACTTGTTCTTTTGAATGCACTGAATCCAATATTATAGTTTGGACAAGATCTTAGTACTTTCCCTACAAACACACTCATGTTTTTCTAGATGATATAACTTAGATAACATATACAAGTGCATACCTTTGAAACCTTGTAGCATCGCCCAACATGTCTTCCAATCTGAAACTAGACACCATCTTGACAAGAAGAGACTAGAAACTCAATCAGAAGATTCAATGATTGGAACAAGCTAGAAACTCTAAACTTCCAACTTTGACCACAAAATTAATTTATCCAAAAGTCAACCTTTGACTTTGAATTTGACCTTGACCAAAGATTCAAACCTGACATTTTTTCTAGTTGTGAGTACCAAGAGGTGCGCTAAGCTAGGGCACACTAGGATGTCAAGGCATTAGGTCAAATGCTTCACTATAAGTGCCCGAACACAAGGGTTAAGGTTTGTTGCAACTGCATAATAAAAAAACCTAGTTGCAACTTCCCAATCTACCTTCTAGTGGTTAGACTATATGAAGATAGTGTGGGCCCATAACCTGTTAGAAATAAAGGGATGTGCTCATTTTTCCATAGAAAATATAGCAATATTTTCACCCAACCATAGACATAAAGGCCACCCCCGAGCACCTTAACCTTGACAAACATAATAATTTTGATAGCGTACCAATAACCAACCAAGGCTAGCAAACCTTTCTCCAAGGGTAGAGAACCAAGCAAGAATAACCAAAAACCAAGAAGAAAGTCCAAACCATAACCAAGATGCCAGTTGCAGCAACTGTAATTGCACTCCCTCTCCAAACTTGCGCAACACTAGTCCTTATGTAGTTGGTGAGAGAGAGAGTGACAAATTAGCTCTAGAGCCCTCTATTTATACTGCTCTATCTCATTTGATGGGACAAATTCTCTTTCTGGAGGCTAATAACTCAATTTTAAATATTCTCTTGAGCCGACTTGTCTCCTAGGGTTATTATCCAACGTTTTAGGGTTTCTCTTGCTTCCGGGAATATTCTAGTCTTGTCAAAGGTTACAGATGGAGGTTAATACCTCCTACAACAACCATAATATCAACAATATTTATGGGCATACAAACCAAATTGTTGAGTCATTCACCTTCAATACCCGTCATATGAGTTTGTTTGTAATATCTATGGTCTACATGACCTCAAATACTTCCTTATGTAGAGAGCATGATCAACTATGAACAAGGCCGAAGCCATTTCCTCATTTGTATTTGAATAAGAAATTGATACCAATGCTTGCAAGATGATTGATCCCACATAAATGAGATGTTGATTGTTATGTCTCACAAATCTAACCTCACATTAACTATGTTGTCTCAGTGGGTTGTCATGTATTTTAACCACATATTATAATATTGTTTTTAATTTAAATTTATTTTATATATAATCATATTTTTAATTTTTTTTTTAAATATAATTATGTTTTTAATTTAATAATAATATTTTATTTTTAATATAATAAATTTTATTCTTCTTTTTGAAAATACATATAACATACCATGGAAATGTCATATCTGTGAAAATATCACAATACAATTTATTACTTAAAACACACACAACCTCAACCATATTTATCCATATTCTTCGTGCCTTTTTATTTTTTCCAAAAAAAATAATTATAAAATAACAATGAGCATCCATTTTAAATCAAGTGATATGCGGATGTAGCATTATGTATAGTTTGGTCCAAATTTGAAGATCCGTCCAAATTGTTACTAAATTTCAACATCTAATAGAAATATGTTATAAATATGCTTCGTGTCAAACTTGGATGAAAATATATCACAGTGATAACTTATGCCTCATGTCAAACATTACAGTTATAATTAATAAGTATTGCAACTGGGCGGGAACCTCCAAGTTTCATCAATGGAGGACCATCATCTACTAGTGAGTGACCAAGACATAGAAGGCAATCAGGCTATGAACTTTTCATAATTTGGATGGAGTTTGGAGTTTTAGACATTGTCCTTTTTTTTTTCTTTTTTCAGAACCTTGTTTTCCCTTCCGACCTTGCCTTTACTGCCATCATTTTTTGTCATAACTGGTTGATTCAAGGGATTTTTTTTTTTTACTCTTTTCAGTAACTGAATTGAGTTTTGTGGCGGTCCCATAACTTCTCTCTGAAGGTTATCCCTGTTATCCTCTGACTTTGTGACCGGAGAAACGTTTTTGTTAGGATTGGCAGGTTAACTACTGCTCTTTGGACTTTGATTCCACTTCCCGACAAGTTTTCCCTGCCTTGGCTATCAAAATGCTATTTTTTAGCTCGGTGCTAAGTTGTTGTTGGCACTATGGAATTGAAAGTGAGTGTTGACATCCTCCAAGACGTCATGACTCTTTTGAACTCATTGGACGAGGCAGAGTGGCACAGGGAAGGTCTTTTCAAAAAGGTAGACATTGCTAGAGTGTACTCTGCCACTCCATCTCGTCTGACTAATTCTTTACCTCACTTCACTGGCATTATCGATCCTTCCTTGCCTCTTGTGCCTAGTTACTTTTTGAATCCGTGTTCTTCTCCCTCTAACACTCCTGGTGTTGGTTCCCCGGTTGCTACTAGCTTTCTTCAACCGTATCATCTTTCTGTTTTTGTTTCTCACCATCGTAGAGGTGACAAAGGGGAAGCATCGACTAGAAGACTTAGAAACTCCCAGTTAAACTTAAATCATACTGGGGTTCGGAAGCGGGTGTGGAATCCAAATAAGAGAGTTTGAAGGATGGTTTTAGGGGCAGATGTGGGGCTCGAAGAAACTTGCAGACTGGCATTATGTGGGTTGGTAGGCCATCTTTCCTATTCCTATTTAGTGGATAGACCAGTCTTGGATTGGGTGGTACAGACTTGGGTTCCTATTCTTGGGTATGCTCCAAACCTGCTCTATCTTACTAAAGGCTGGATGGGCTTCATTTGCAAAACTCCAAAGGATGCCTCTCTTCTACTGAACAGATTTTGGGTGTTGGGAAGGAGCATTCTAATGTTAAAATGGTGGAGGGTCTCTTTTGAGCCATTAACTAAGCATTTTCAACACAAGCATCTCTGGGTTCTCTTGCTGGGAATTCCTATACTTTTTTGGAACGAGGGGGATTTCAAGGCTACAGGGGACGCTCTGGGGTGTTTCATTACTTTGGATAAATCGTCCCTTCTAAATACATCAAGGAAAGTGGGGAGAATTTTTGTGGAATTAGATATTCATGAGGGTCTCCCGGAAGTACTGGATATTGAATGGTGAGGGCACCACATAAAACAAAGATTAGACTACCTGGGTATCCCATTCAGATGCAGTTGGTGTCACTGTACAGGCCATCTCCGGAGAGATTGCAGTGGCAAGATGAGTGAGGAAAAGTCTAAAGATACCCTGTTACAGGAAGATCCTCCAGATTATATGATGGAAGGGGATTCCTTGGGAGAGATACCCATCCACTTTTCAACCGAGACAGGGCCTCCTTCGGAGACATTGAACTCACTTTTGGGTAAGTTAAATTTTTTCTGCCCTACACTTTTCGCTTCCTTAACTCTGTGGGAAAAGGAAGCCTTGGAAAATTCCAGGTGGTTGTTTCGTTCACTACTATTGTCAAAGCGATTACTGAGGGGGGTCTTGATTCCTCTGGTCCCACTAGGGAGTCTTCGGTACCTGTTTCTGATGTGGGTACCTGGTCCTAATAGGGAGTCTCCTCTCCTATACCCCCTTCTTCTGATTTTATTGAGTCATTCTTAGAACCTGGTTTTAGAGAACCCGAGGAGGATGAGATTGCCCTCAATGCAGTTCTCGACTCTCTGATACCCTTTATTAGGGATAACAAGGAATCTTTAAAACTCCCTACCTTCTTGGGTAAGAAGGTTCTTGAACCTGCAGGGTCTTCGGAGGATACTAGCTCAAAGACTAATCTGGTGAGGGAAGGGAAAGACTTCGCTTGGTCGAGGGGTATAGGTTTAGAACTCTCTCCTATAAGAACTCGAAGCTTTCGGAAACAACTGTCACAAAATGTTGTAAAGACTACAGAGAATGCTTCTTCTTCCATTGACAATGGGCCTCTTAGAGAAGTGAAAGCCCTGGCGAGGGATAACTAATGTTACTTCTCTCCCTGAATGTTAGAGGGATTGGAGGCACCCTCAAAGTTGCTTCCTTCCATCTCCTGGTCGATCACACCCGACCTGAGATTATATTTCTTCAAGAAACCTTGGTTTTTGCTCAGAAAGCAAGGGACTTCTTATACATTTTCCAACTGTCTTGGGTTATGTGTTCCATTAACTCTGTGGGTAATTCTGGGGGTCTATTAGTCACATGGGATTCGATCTTATTTGATCTGGTTCCTTATCTCACAATCGATGGCATTTTGGTTACATGTAGGAGTTTATTATATAATCGGGAGATAGCTTTGCTAAATATCTATGGACCATGCTCGGCCCAGAAAACTTTTTGGAATTAAGTGGAAGACAACAACATTTTACCAGTTAAGAACTTGATCTTGGCAAGGGATTTTAATCTCATACTTTCTTCAGAAGAGGCTTGGGGAGGGGTCCATGATGGGATTATTGATGATTACTATAGAGAACTCTTCTCCTCCAAAAACCTAATTGACATCAAACTGTCAAAGCTGGTACCTACTTGGAGAAATGGTCGCAGTGGACAAGATGCGATTGCAAGGTGTTTAGGCAGGATATTGGTTTCAAAATATCTATTAACTGAAGTCGACATCTACAGGTCTTGGGTTGAGTTCCCATTTTTCTTCGACCATGCGCCAATATTTTTACAGTTGGATTTACCGCTGGATTATAAGGTCTATCCTTTTAAATTTAATGCCCACTGGCTCGATGAGAAGGATTTTGTGAATCTTGTCTTTAAGGTGTGGAAAGATCATGGTTTTCTTTCCGAAGGGAGCAAACAAAGGCAGATTGTATGGAAATTACAAGTATTGGAAAGACTTACAAAAATATGGTATAAAGAGAAGGTGAAAAGGAACAAAGCTAAGATGATAGCGATGGAAACATATATTAAAGAGCTCATTAAATTTCTGGATGGAGATCCGTCTAACCAAGGAGCCAAGTCATCTCTTCGACAACTGGAGTTGGAAAGAACTGAAATTTTGAGACAAGAGGAAGATCAGTGGCGTTTGTGTAGCAGGTTTATTTGGGTGGCTAGTGGAGACAACAATACTAAATATTTCCATAATTTCGCCAATCACAACAGAGTCAAAAAACATATTTGGGATATCAAAGGAGACAACGATGATCTTGTCAATGATAGTGATTCAATAAAGAAAGAAGCAATCCTCCATTTTAAGAATTTCTACAAAGCGTCGACTTTCCCGAACACAGCAGATCAATGTAAGTTGATAGACTACTATCCTCATATGGTTGATGATGAAGAATCTAGCATTTTATTCAGTCTGGTTACTATGGAGGAGTTGAAATCAGTTCTCTTTTATTTCAAAAAGGAAAAGAGCTCGGGCCCGGATGGGTGGACAACCAAGTTTTTCATATACTTTTTTGATCTAGTAGGGGAGAATCTCCTAGTGATGGTTGAAGAATTGAGAAGATTAGGCTCTTTTGTGGGAGGCCTAAATTCCACCTTTTTTACTCTGATTCCTAAGGTGAATAAACTTTCAACTTTTGACGATTACTGCCCTATTTCATTGTGCAACTTATTCTATAAGGTTATATCAAAAATTATCACCAACCAGATTAAACCTTTCCTCTCTAGGTCAATCTCCAGTGAACAGATGGGATTTCTACAAGGCAGACATATTCAAGATGCTATTGGCACAACCCACAAGAGTCTTCATAGTTAAAAAAAAAAAAAATGAAATCCCTCGTTCTAAAGTTGGATTTAAGAAAAGATTACGACTGTGTTGACTGGGAGTTTCTTAGATTGATCTTTCTTAAAGTAGGATTGGGGATCCAAATGACTAATTGGATAATGTCATGTGTCACATCCTCTTCCTTCATTGTTTTACTCAATGGGGAGGCCACAGATCTTTTCAGAAGCGGCAGGCAAGGATGTCCATTATCTCCTCTTCTTTTCATCTTAGTGATGGAAGGTATCAACTTATTACTGAAGCATAGTTTTGAGGAAGGACTTATTACATGGATTAAGGTTTCCAGAATGACAAAAATCATTCATATTTTGTTTGTGGACGATGTCCTCATTTTTTCTAAGGAAAGTCTATTAGAATGGAGAGTGATCGACAATCTTATCAACATTTTTTGCAAAGCCTCGGGTCTTTCGGTGAACCAAACGAAATCCACAGTGCATTTTGAAGGCCTCTCGGATTTAGAACTGATCCATTTTAAAACTCTCCTGCCATACACCTTTAGTGATCTCTCTCTTGGGTTCCGATACCTGGGTTATTTCTTGAAGACTGGAGCTCAACACGCAGCTGACTGGGAATGGTTGGTTACAAAAGTCTCAAATAAAATTGGATTATGGTGCAACAGGTGGTTGTCGCTTGGAGGGCGATATATTTTGGTAAAAATAGTTTTGGAAGGACAAACTGTATACTGGATTTAATGGAAGCTTTGCCTCGCATCGTTTTAAATAGAATTAGAAAAATGATGTTCCATTTTCTATGGAATGGTCATTCAGACAACCAACGATACCACCTATGTAGCTGGGAGGTTCTCTCTAGACCTAAAAAGAATGGGGGGTGGGGATTCTGTAACCTCACACACTTCAACCTGGCTCTGAATGCTATTACACTTTGGAGGGCTTTAACATAGGCTAGTATTTGGCAGCAGGTTCTTAGAGATAAATATTTACATAATGCCACCCTGGTCAACTGGATTAGACGATTGTCTCATTTTAGAAATTCATCTTCAAGGATTTGGTTGAGTCTCATTCGTGCACTCCCTATTATAACCCATTGGCTTAGCTGGTGCCCTGGAGCAAGTCATCTAATTTGTATTGGACGCGATAGAATCCTTGGCATTGGAGATAGATCCTTTCTCAATAAAGATCTTATATCACCTATAAATCAAAAGCAGGTCTCTTCACTTGCTCAAGCATAATTAGCGAGATATCCATTTACCTTTGTTGAGGTGTGGCGGAGTAGCGTGGATTTGGAGCTGGCAAGAGATCATGCTACTGATTTGGATAAATTCACGGTGGCACTGAGCGGTGCAGGGATTACACTCAAGGAAGATACAAAGGACCAATTGATTTGGACTGGAGGCGACTCATCCGAAAGGTTTACTGTCAGGAATTTTTATAATGCTATTCTATCCACACAAGAGTTATCGAGCTGGAGCGGCTAGAAGGTAAAATTTTGGAAATGTCGAGTTCAATTGAAAATCATTTTTTTTTTTTGGTTGGCCTCTGAAAACATGATCTTATCTTGGGACATCTTGCAAAAGAAAGGGTGGGTGGGACCGGGCATATGCTATCTATGCAAATAATCCTCTAAAGATATCACCCACTTGCTCATTCCCTGCACATTTACAAAGTCTATTTGGGCAATTTGCGTTCACTTAATTTAAATTTCTCCTGGAGTGGCCAGAATCTTAATGATTGTATGGAATCGTGGCTATTAAACAAGGTTGTAACAAAAATGCTCCCTGTATTGCTGAGCTGGTTCAATTGGAAGGAACGCAATAAAGCACTCTTTGAAGGGAAGGCTCCCTCGACTTGGATTGTTGTATACAGGACTTTAGGCATGCTTAATAACCTCCCCTTAGTTTTTAAGTCACAGGTTGTAAGACTGAGTCCAATCATCCGGTTGAACGGATACACTTTGGCATTTTTTGATGGAGCATCCACTGTAGGGGGAACAGGTTATGGTGCAGGGGGATACTTGAAAAGTATATATGCCTCAGATGTTAGATGGTTCTTCAATTGCAGTGAAGGATCAAATACCAAAGCATAGTTATTGGGAGCGTGGGCTTCTCTTTCCATTGCAAAGCTCCTGGACATTCAACATATTCAGATTTTGGGGGACTCCAAAGTGGTTGTTGATTGGCTGAATCAAAAAGGTAATCTCTAAGCCATCAATATTGAAGGGTGGAAACATAGAACTCAGGATCTGGCGGCATCATTCCAAGGTATCAGCTTCCAACACATCTTTAGGGAATCTAATGAGGAGGTAGATAAATTATCAAAGCAAGCACTCTCGGCGCCAAGAGGAAGACTAACTTACTTCAATTGGGATGGAGAAAATGTGGGCCCTTCTCAACATTTGATAATTTTCTAAACTCTTTCTCTATTTTTCCTTTTCTGCAGTTTGGTCTGTGTGTTTGGGACTAGAGTATAAAACTGTTTTTGGTATTTACCAATCCCGTCTTGGAGTTATTTGTACTCGAGTATTTTGTTATCTCGACTCTTAGGAAAGTTATGATCAACATATTTAGTTGTGATGTGGGGCCATGTATCCCCGAAAGAACTAGTCTCTTTGTTCTTATGATCTGACGATGTAAAAAAATATTTCGTAATATAATTTGTACGAATTTTCTTCTAGAAAAAAAACTAATAAAATAAAGTAATTGCTATATTAATTAAGTTAACTCTTAACTTATAAACTAAGAGTTATAAGCTAATAGTTATTAAGAGATGATAACTATTATAACTTAGAAAACTAAATGAAATAGTTCTTCCTTGAAAACTGCACATTCAATAGCGAGGGCTTTATCTTATCACTTATTTTATCATATAATATCATAATATGATATCCCTACATTATTAAATATTTTAATAGGATATTATCATTTATCGTATAAGTTTATTAAAATTTCAAATCATAAATATACTCAAGCAGGTAGAATTTCTACCTTCAGCAACGAGGGGAAATTGCTCATGTAACTTGTTGATAGAGGCACCGCATCAAACTCTTCCCCATTTACGAATCTTGCTTCGCCAGAAGGAAAGTAAGGCTTTCTATTGCCGGTACTACCTACAATGACGAATTAAGACTCTTAAATAAAATACCAAACAAAATAAATACAACTTATTTTTTTGTAATGTATTCATCCCAATATATCCAAGATCCAAAATGTTTCTACTAAAAGTATGTAAAAAAACAATTAATAATATTACAATAGTGTTGGTCAATATTACACTACTAATCTTTCAAAGTAGATAAAACCCTCCATTTATATTAGTTTATGTTATAGTAATGCATCACAAAAGATGCAATTTAAATGTAATGTACTCATTCCAATGTATCCAAGATCCAAAATGTTTCTACGGTTCAAAAAGTCCAAAAAATCGAAATGGAAATGTATGTTGCATAAAGATTACATTAAGTATCTAGTAAATATAAAAAATGAAAATCATATTTATATTGCATAGAGATTACATTAAATATTAGTAAATATAAAAAATGCAATTAACATATGCTACAATATGATAAAATTGGATTAATATGTATGTGAGAAAATAGTCCATAAAACATCAACAAAAAATTATTATAAAATATTAAAAAAAAAAATTATTAAAATTTGAAAAATAAACAATATAAAATAATAGAATTTTTAATTTTTCAAAAATATATATTTATTTAAAAAAAAATAGCATACGTACAAAAAATTATTATAAAATATTGAAATTTATTTTTTATTAAAATTTGAAAAATAAACAATATAAAATAATAGATTTTTTTATTTTTCAAAAATATATATTTATTTAAAAAAAAAAAGCATGCGTTTACCAAAAGAAAAAAAAGTTAAATTAAAAAAATAAAACTACAAAAATCATATGTAACATAAAATGTCTCTCCAATACCACAACTCAATTGTAATACTTTAGATTTGGGTCCCCAAATTAATGATGTATTTTTGTTTATTTGATGAAAGGATGGAGTTCCTATAAAGTTAAAAGGCCGGAGAACCTAGCAATGCAATACTTTGAATATTAATAATAAAATCCATCTCTAGCTACAAAACAGAGAATGACAAAGTTATAGGGGGGCTATGATTCCACGACAGAGGGGGCTAAAGGGGTTAAGTCTTTTTATTATATTTTATTCACCCATTTTGGAGTTAGTTGGGAAAAATGGTTACATGAGCTTCTTGGCGAGGACACATGGTGCATTGGGAGGGTTCCTCAATCATTGTTACTCACTTCATTCCTCATTCATTCTTTGTCACTCTTGTTCTTTTTTTGGGACATAGAAAATGAATTGTTGCAGATATAAAGCCATTGCTACTTGGATGTTAGTATCTATTTGGTTATTCCAGCAAGGAATTGATGCATATGTGCATGGGAATTATGGAATTTGTGAAAGAACTATCCACAACTAAGAATCTTCAAAGTTTCTAGCATTGTGATTTCATAACCAATAGCACTGAAGCCCTGAAAAAGAACAACAACAACATGATGGACTGCACTACAAAGAATGGGGGTTTGTTTTTCTGGGTTGTGCAGGCTAAAAGGGGAAAGAGAGATGGAAAATTGGGATTTGTTGCATGGTTGAGAGAACTATGAGATCTTATAGATGACTAGACCTGTGTTTATTAGAGTCAGCGTAGAACTCGTCGTTGTGGATTCATAGCCTTTCTCGAGCATGGACTATTGTAAAGAGTTTATGTTCAATAGAGCCTAAGGTGGGGTGGAACATCTAATGTCTACAACCATTTGGTGAAGCTATTGTTTAAACATAAGTTATCTATTATGTGTTTCTTGTATTTATAATTCTTATTTGTATTTATCAACTTTGTGTTGTGTTTACAATATACATGTTTGTTGTTGATGTTGTGCATGGAATGGTAAAACATTATTTTGTAGTTTTGCATGTTTATTGATGATTGCATATGTCGGTATCATGCTTCTTAAATTATTTATTATTCGGTATCAAAAATTTGGAATTTTCCCAAGAAGAATAATTTTTTAGGTATTGGGGAAGTGGGGTACATCACAACAACCTTCAATGACATTTTCCAAACTCAATTGCATAATAATAACTCACTTACAACACGATTATAAAATTTTATATGTCTGTAAGAAACCTCCTTGATCCAAGTGGATATTGGTGGCCACCCACCTATTCCAAATTCCAACTAGCTCATCTAGACAGTGTTCAGTTCAACACATTTCTCTGTAATGGGGGCATTTCTTTGTAATTGTGGGTTCTGCACTTACGGGGCTATCTTGAATCCCTACACAACATCCAAGTGGATATTGGTGGCTGCCCACCTATTCCAACTGGCTTATTTTGGAAGTTTTCATGTCAGTACATCTTTAAGTACTTCCAGGGCCGTTTTGGGGCTCTAAACAATGCTTTTTGGCTTGCTACAGTAAAACCATAAACAAAGTTAGACTTTGATGACATAATGTTTAGTTCTAGAAAGGACCTTTCCAATGGGCTATCACATGCCTAAAATGGAGATCGTATGCAAAAGTTACGACCCCATAAAGTTAATGTACTAACTTACCCCAATGGGGCCCACATGACTTTTGACGCTTCATCTCCTAGGGTTAGGTTTTTGGATGTCTAGGGTTTTTGCATTCATGTTTATCATAAAAAGGCCTTCAAAGCCTCATTGTAATCATATTCTTTTGAAAGAGCATAGCCATCACATCTCTTCTCAGAGATAAAGCTACCACCATTCTAGCGAGTCTTGCACTCTGTATTTTTACAGTCTCTGTACATTTCTTTCATTGATAGAAATCATGTATTGTTGTAATTCTTAGTTTCTGGCAATTTTTATGTGTATTTCATTGTAATATATCTTCTTTCATTTCATTCCGAAAATAATACAGATCAGTCCCTCACCATTTACACATTATTTTCTCTACCTTTATAGTTACCTACTCTAAGCATGTGATTTAATTTTTATTAAATGTCACCTCCCTAGATTCACCATGATGTGTAATTATATGCCCTAACCTCGTTGTATAAGTTTGGACTCCACATAATCATAAGTGATAAGGAAACCCATGAAAATTATGTTAATATATTTATGGTCTTTATGTTTTCATACTAACTTACATACACATACATGGTTGTTGGATTCTCTCAGATAAAGGGATTTAGCCAGGATGTTACTCTTGGTTTAGGATTCCTTAAAGATGAGGGAGTTTACCTAGTACAATTTGTTTCAATTGTTAGAGAATTTGAGTTGCATGAGATGGATTCTCATGTTCACCAATTATTGATAGCCATGAATGAGTTGTTACTTATACCAGAAGCTTGGTGTTTCAGGATCAATTAGTTGACCTGTGCAAATTTCTATCTTTGTGACTTTGATAGATTCGATTCACTTTCCTTGGTTTAGTATAATGGATATCAAAATCTTTTGGCCTATGATGTTGACTTGAGGAATGTTGGGGTTTGCAAATTTTCTTGTGATATAAGGTTATGTTCCTTCATATTCATAGGTGGTCAACATTCTTTGGAGGTTCAAGATGTCATGATAGGATCCTATGATGGATGGGTGATAGTTCCTTCTCAAGAGACAATAGTTAATTTTAGGACTGCAGTAGGTACACATTTGTAGATGGAAAGTTTGATGTAGTTGTAGAAGGAGTCAACAGGTGTTGGTGAAAATGGTTTCCTCATATAGAGGGAGTATAATATTGCAATGTTACTCCAAAAATATTTACAGTGTGTTTGGGGGTGCTTCATGATATTTGAGGTACAAGTTGTATGATTAGTCCCTAGATTCCATGATGGATTTGCACATTGGAGATGGCTTACTTAGTGGTTTCATGACCTTGGGTAGGTGCTTTCATGACATTATTACATAGGGCATTAGATATCTTCAAATAGCTTAATTATGTTCTACATGATGGCCACATGGATGAGGTTGTCTGCTTGGAGAATTCCCCACACTGGAGGAGGAGAATTTGACATCTTGAGGAGGGCATTGAAACCTATACAACATGGAGTATCTTGGATGCTTTCATGGATGCATAGAGTTGAATTTATGATGTCGATGTTGCGATAATGTTCATGTAGGGGGAGTGGAACTAGTGGATTACATGGCTTATAAGGTTCATTGGAGTCATTAGAGGCTTGGACACATCTTCCAGAGTTCCCTTACATTGCATCTAAAGGGATGACATCAACTTGGAGATTGACATGTGTACCCTTGGAGTGTAGTGGTCCACATATGTGAGCCTACATGCATCTTTGTAGGTTGCTTGTAAAGGAATAAGTGCACATATCTATTGTTTTAATCCCTTAACTCTCATATATATATATATATATATATATATATGAAGAAATGAGTTTGTTCATATTCATTCATTCTTGTTCATCATGTGGTAGAGATGTGATTACAAGGAGCAAACTAGATCTTCTTTTGTACTTTGTCTCTCTTGTCTTGGAGCTTCTTGGAGAAACTTGAATACCAGGGTTAGAGTTTCATATTTTGGATATTTGGATATTAGGGTTTTGAGATGAAAACCAAGGTTGTACTTGGTGAAGAGAAGAAGAAATGGAGACATCTTTCCTTGGAGGACATGCTTGTGTTATGCTAACTTGTTGTATCATTTGGTGTGAGCTATGGGTTTTCATTTTTTTTTGTTAAGCCCTAAATAGTGGCTCATTACCCCTTAATTAGGGAATATTATATTGGTAATGTTATTTTATTTATGTCGGCTTTAGTCCATTAGTTGTAATTATACCTCCTAGTCTCCTATATATACTAAGGAGACATTTTCATTTTGAATCATCTTGTAATTGTACATTTATGTGGTCATAAAGAGGTTTCCCCCTCGAAGAGGCTTATTATCTGAGTTTCTCTCTTTTTCAAGGCATTGATAACTTATT
>ML779317.1:669085-688118 GCA_009831015.1 Picea engelmannii
CTTACTCTTCTGCTTCAATTTCTTAATTTTCCTCTTAAGGCGTTTTGCTAACCACCACAAACTGTTATAGTCCTTGGTGATTTTCTTCTTTCTCTTTTTGTCTTTGACACTCTCACGAGCCAAATTCTCAATGTTGCATTTGTATTTGCAAAATTTTCAGATAGGGATTTGTATCTTGCCTTGATTACTCTTTCCAAAACCTCCTGTTGTGCAATCACCTCTTTCAGTTCCTTAATTTTTTGTGATTTATTTGACTTTTTACTCTTTGATGTTTCACCTTCATCAATGGGAGTAAAAGTCTCACAGTCTTGTGCAATTTCCATGGAGTGTTCATGGATTTTAATGGCTGGACTTTCATCTTCTTGCTCTGGCTCTGTTTCTGAGTCTGTGTATGGAAAATTGAGAATATTTGTCTTTTTTACTGTAGGCTTCTCTAAATTGGTTTCAAAATCTAATTTTTTCTTTGCTCTTTTAGACTTTATGCTAGAAATCCTGTCCTCTGGTGGTCCTGGAAGAGCTCTCCTCCTCCTTGATCTGCTCTGAGGAGTTAACTACTTTTTTCCAGTTTTCTTCTGCTCATTCATGGGTTGAGTTTGGGTCTCAAAGCCTTCCCAAAAAAGAAAATGCCGCCAAGTCCTTCCTCTTTGTCTTAGTTCTTCTAGAATTATCAGTTTGATCAAGCCAAAATGACAAAGGGTGTTTTTTATGCTTAGAGGTTCAACTCTAATCTTTTTACATACTTTGGTTAGGCTTTTGTGAAGGAAGAAAGGTAAATTCAGGAGGGTCTTCTGTGTGAAATGATCTAAAAGTTTGAAATGATATAACATTAGCTTGTCATACCTGCCTTCTAAGGTGTTATAGAGTTGAATGCCTTTAAACAGGTCCTGCCATTCATCTTCCAGATGAGAAACTGGCATGCTTTTCTTCCAGGTGATGTCTCTGAATTCTGCCTTAAGGTATACCCTAAAATGCAAATTCTTGGTTGATGTTGTCTTAAACCAGCTTTGGCCTGATCTGGGTAAGCTGGTTGCTGTGGCAATGGAAGCTTCATCGACTATCATTTCTACAGAACCCACACTAGCTCTGTTTCCATCATATGATTTAGCAAATGCTTCAGCTGTTATTTGGTGGCAACCATTTTGTAACCTTTCAACATAACTCATGCAGCCTGCGTCTGAGAAATGTTTTTGCACATCTAGATGCGACTGTAAGAATGACAGGCTATCCAATTCTTTCCTTAGTAATAAACCACTTCGTTTCCTTTCCATCTGTGACTCAAACCTCGGTTTTGTTGCAGACAGTTGTCATGGTGATTTCCTGATTGAGCCAAGGTTTTAGCACTGGTGAAAACTCTCAGTGTTGCTAATTCAAACTATGGAACCATACCATATTACCTGTGAATCAGTGCGTGTTTTAAAATGAGTGCTGATTTGATGTCGTTGAGTGACTTGTACCTCCTCTATCAGTGATGATGAATGTGAATTCGTTATCTCCAATGCTCTCATTGCTGGAGCATGCAATCACGAGCATGATCTGCTATAATATCCGATCAAACGTGCACAACGGTATCATCATCATCATTCGCTTCGACCAGGGCCTCATAATAATTATGTGACGTGTGTCGAGCGTGTCTTCTTTTCAATTTCTGAAATCGTGGAAGAAAAACACATGTTTCACGCTTTCACAAGCTAGCCTGTTTGCGGGAGAGTACTCCTTAACCGTTTAAACCCGTTGCTTTCACCAACTAACATCAACCTTGCAACATGCATTAGCTGTTGAAAAGATTTTCATAAAATTTTATAAAAACAACCTTTATGGATCAACTTATTTCTAAGACATGAATTTAAAACCTAAGTTTTGACACTAGAAGAATCTAAAAATAAATAAAGAATCCTACAGATGACCATGTTATCACCTACAAAATGAAACCAAGTGACTGATTCATTTTCGGAGCTAACACAATTATCATTTCAAATCTTACCAACGATGGTTGTTAAGATCTAGGCTCCATTGAATCTTTTCATGCTTCTTAGAATGTTAATTATATATTTTCAAAATCATACTAATCCTTTATCTCATCAAATGAACACAAATACCATAAATTTTCATAAAATATTAATTCCCATGTGATATAAAGAATTTTATGAAAACCCAAATGAAAAATTGGATTGAATACTTCATGCCAAAATGAATCCCAAATGAAAAAACCAAGTAATAGAAATATCCTCATAAGATGAAATGATTGAAAAAATGGGGAGCTTTTGTCAAATATATAATGAAAGGTTTATAATGAGATTTGAGGTGATAAGTAGTGTTTTTCGTGTCTTCATCTTGTATGAAAATGGAAATATATTTATGAATTGAATGCAATTATTATAGTTTTCCCTATATATGATCTTTGAAGTGATACGTAGTGTTTTTTTTTTTCTTCATCATGTATGAAAATGGAAACATATTCATGAATTGAATGCAATTATTATAGTTTTCCCTATTTATGCTCTTTGTAGAGTTCTCTAAAAATAAAAACCATTTGATTAACATTATACATATAGTAAATATGAATTGATAACATGTTTTTTTTTTTTTTTTAATGAATTCCAAGATTTTTAACTTGAAGATGAATTCATCATTATCATCATAATGAGATTACGTGAAAATAAATGAATAATATTATAATTGTGTGGATTATAATTTGACTATTAACCTTTTAAAGTAGATAAAACCTTTTGTAAATATCAATTTCAATGACAATAATGTATAACAAAAGATTATGTAATCTAGATGTGGTGTATTCATCCAATGTATTTAAGGTATAAAATGTTTTTAGTAAGAAATCACAACCCAAGGGTATATAAGCTATCAAAATCGCTCAGGGATCGTACTCGGCCTGGGTTGCACCAACCCTTAACATGGATGAATTTTTTGGTTGTCTCCTCATCACTAAACATATCATAAGGATATTGAACTCAAGTCACCTAGAAAACAAAACTCACACCTTAACCCATTGAGCTAGTAAAAATTAACTAGTATTTTTTATATCTTCATCATAAATGAACATCAAAATATGTTTATAAATTGAATGCAATTATTATATTTTTTCCTAATTATTCTATTTATAAACTTATAAATTAAATGCAATTATTATATTTTTTCCCTAATTATTCTATTTATAAACGTCCCTAGAATATATAAACTCCTAATTAAAAACCATTCCATTTGACTAATATGTTCATACTATATATATAAATGAATAACATGCAAATTTTGTGAATTCCAAGATTTTTAAGAATTCATCATAATGAAAGTATGTAAAAAAACAATAAATAAATAATATTGTAATAACATGGATCAATATTCAATCATTAACCACTCTCTCAAAGTAGATAAAACCCTCTAATAATATTAATTTAAATGAATAATGCCCTCTAATAATATTAATTTAAATGAATGATGCATAATAAAAGATTATGCAATGTATTCACCAAGATCCAAAATGTTTCTACTAAAAGCATATAAAACAATTAATAATATTACAATAATGTTCATCGAGATTGCACTACTAATCTTTCAAAGTAGATAAAACCCTCCATTCATATTAGTTTATGTGATAGTAATGGATCACAAAAGATTATGTCATCTAAATATAGTGTACTCATTCCCATGTATCCAAGATCCAAGATGTTGCTACGGGATCATAAAGTCCATAATATCTAAATACCGAAATCATATTTATATTGCCTAGAAATTACATTAACTATACAATAAATATAAAAAATGCAATAAAAAACATATGCTATAATATGGTAAAATTGGATCGATCTATATATGAGAAAATAATCCATAAAACATCAATAAAAAATTATATATATATAAAAAAATAAAAAATAAACAATACAACTTTTTACTTTTCAAAAAAATAAATTTTTTACTTTTAAAAAAGATAAATTTATTTTAAGAAAAATAGTATACTTTCACCAAAAAAAAAAAAAAGAAGGAAAAAAATTAAAAAAATAAAACTAAAAAACCATCTGTAACTCAAAATGTCTCTCCAATACCTCAATTTTAGGTATCAAGATTAAGGACATATTTTTGTTTATTTGATGAAAGGTTGGAGCGTTTATAAAGTTAAAAGGTTGGAGAACTTAGCAGTGTAATACTTTGAATATTAATAATAAAATGTATTGTTTTTTGTTTTTTTTTGGTAAATGAGTGTGTGAATCTATATTGTGTTATAAGGTTATAGTAAAAAACTGATGCATGGGCTCCCAGGATCTACCTGAGCAGAAACCAGATCCGGGGTCTCTGGAATGCAGTATCTGAGAATAAACAAAATGTGCCTGGGTCGCCACCACGGGAAACCAGCCCAGGCTACCATAATCCAGTCTAAAAATGCATCAAAAGAAATCAAAAGGTCTAAACATAGTGGGATTAGCTCCTACTTTGAGAGACATGATTTGGGTGGGACCTACACTAGTTTAGGTTGATGGGGTGCTCTTCATCCCCTTCCTACTGTGTCGTATCCTCCTCCCTCTATTCCACCAGACGTAGCTTTCTGATGCATGTTGGGGTTCCATTTTTGTCGGCTGGAGTGATATCTATATGGTGGATGTAGCGTAGATAGAGATGAACTTGCCCTGCCATCCTTTCCAGTTTCTCCTGTTGTCTTTTCTGGTCCTCCACCATCCTTTTTACCCCCGCCTCCAGGTTACTGAGGCGGTTGAGAATTCCTGTGCGCTCTTTCTTCTTCTCTTTGGTTTTCGTCCTGTTGGTCTCCCCCTAGTCCGCACACATATTTCCTATCAACATTTTGGTTCTCCAATCTTCCTCCACCGTCCTATGGTAGAGGGTTAACCTCGGTTGTGTGGATTCGGGATCCCGTATCCCCCCTGCTTCTTGGGTTAGTGTTGACCAGGCTTTTCCCCTGCAGGCATTGTTTATTTCGCCCTCGCATCTTTTAATGATCTTCTTCCCCTTGGTGTCTATCTTCGTGAGGAAGGTGCTCTTTGCTTCCCTGGCCGCTTGTTTGATTCTTGTCATCTTCCAGGCACTCTGTGGAGGTTCTTCCCCCTGGGGGCCTCTCTTGTTGTTGGTTTTCTTCATGCGTACCATCTTCACTTGTAGGTGGTGGTTCTTACGCTGGGTTCTCTCCTTGTTCCACTTCACCTCCTTCTGGTAAGTAAGGTGGCCACTGTAATTACGATGCCTCGTTCTGTGGTAAGTTTTGGTGTCCTTGCCTTTATGGAGCCAACCCTACTGC
The DNA here is from genome assembly GCA_009831015.1 of Picea engelmannii. Classification (NCBI taxonomy): domain Eukaryota; kingdom Viridiplantae; phylum Streptophyta; class Pinopsida; order Pinales; family Pinaceae; genus Picea; species Picea engelmannii. Next base: position 674,343 of record ML779317.1, read on the forward strand.
GGTCCTGTCCTTGCAATCATGGCCTTCTCTTCAAGATGGTCCTACCCGTCAATATCCTCTGTTCTAGAGCGTGTGCGCTTGATGACCTTGTCATTATCCCTGCGCCAATGCTTTGCCTTGCTCGTTGTACGCCATCCCTTTCCTCGTCCCATATCGGTACTTAGGTGAGGTGTGCTCCTACTTGGCCCTGGTGTAACTTGTCATCCTTCATCCTTTGCCACCTATGAGTTATCTCTTCTCCTTTCCAATGGGAAACTTCTATACTTCCTTTTATTGACGGGACCGTGGTGTCTTACCTTCGCCTGATGTGTGATCTGTGTCTGCATTTATAACCTTATTTGATTGGTGGGCCATCAGCTCCGGTCTGGGGCCTACGTGTCCTTCAATGTCTATTGCGCCTCCATTCTTGTCGTGATCTTCCGTACTACTCTTGTTGTCCCAGTCCTTTGCTGCAAGTTAGGTGCAATCTGTCTGGAATTGACCTTGCAGGATATTGTGCCAGCTTGTGTCCAGTTTTGGACCTTCGTTCTCGACCCCCTCGTTTTCTATTCTGTTTGCTAGTCCATTTTCTGACCTCCTCACCCAATGCAACTCCACAGTGATCCCTGTCCACAGGTGCTCTTGGATTTTTTTTAGTAGGTAGGCCAATCGCCAGTGCCTCTGGATTTTACCTATTCTGGTACCGTTTTGAAGTTTCCTCACTGTGTTGATGACTAGCGCAGAGTCTCCTTCCACTATGGCATTCGTCATCCCTTCCCGGTTGAGAATCTCCAAGCCTGTCTCTAGGGCTCTGAATTCTGTGGAGTTATTGGTTGAGTTGCCCAGGCTTCCCGCGTATAATCGTATGATGTTCCCTTTATTATCCCTGATTACTCCTCCCAAACCTGTTCTTCCTGGGTTACCTTTCGCCGCCCCGTCAAAATTCAACTTGAGGGAGCCTGAAGGTGGCGGTTTCCAGTTGCGCTCACCTACCTAGAGTTGCGACTGTTGTCTGTTTGGATTGGGGTTGCACCCACCTGTTAGTTGGAAAACCTCTAGGACTCGGGAGTCCTAATCCGTGGGTTGCGCTCTACCCTCCTGGCAGTTGTGGCTCATCATCGTCTCGCGTATCATGGTGGTTATTGTTTCCTTGATCTTCCCTTCTAGCTAGCTTTGGTTTCTGAAAATGCATCGGTTCCTTTCCTTCCATATTGACCATATGATCATTCCTGGGGTGAGGATCCAATAGAGGTTCACCTCTTCTTGGTTGTTGTATTTTTCTCTCCAGAGCTTGATTTTTGCGGTAATGTTACCACAGATCCTATCAGACTGGTAGAAGATACTTTCTGCCCAGTCCCACAGTTCTGCAGTGTAAGCACAGTCGTCAAGGAGATGGTTGGTTGTTTCTTCCTGAGTTTGACAAAGATGACATCTTGACGGACCGATGAAACCTCTTTTCCTTAGGTTATCCCAAGCTAGGATGCGATTGTGTAATATTAGCCACTGGAAGATCTTAATCTTTGGCCATTAGGGGTTGTTCCAGAGCTTATCCTAGTGTTGCACCAGGTTGTCTTGGTCTGGGTCTGTCATATATTTCCAGACTTCTTTTAGGTTGAATTCCCCTCCGTCCTTTTTGCCCCACCTCAACTGGTCCTCTCCTTCTGTGACTATTATTTTCCATTTGCCCAGTTCCTCCTCCACCTCTTTTATTGTTGTTGCAGGTATCTCATTGTTCTGAGGATTAATCTTGTCCCATATTCTCCATTTGTTGTGGTCCGTTCCCTACTGCCAGTATTGATAAATGTTGATTTTTCCTTTTGTGATGAGGTCTTGTTGGAGTATCCCTCTATCCTGGTTTTCCATATTTGGTTCCTGCTACCAAGCATCCTCCCATAATCTGGCTATTCTTCCATTCTTGATTTCCCAAAATATGTGTGTCTGAATCCATTCTTTGTTGCGCTGGGCTAGGTTCCAAATGGATGAGCTTTCCCTGGTTCCTGCAAAGAAGATTCTGTCTTGGTCGCGGGTGTCTGGCGCGTACTTTGCCTTGCATAGGTTTACCCAAGGTGTTGCAGTTTCTTTGACCCACCGCCACCAGAGTTTCGCCCCATATGCATTGTTGGTCATTTATGGATCTTGTAGCCCCAAGCCTCCTTTTCTTTTTGGCCTGAAGACTTTCTCCTAGGCCACCAGAGCCCATGTTTTCTTTGTTTCTGCACCTCACCATAGGAAGTCCCTCTGGATGGCTCTGATTTTCTGTAGGATCCCCTGTGGAGTGGGGAAGACTGACATCATAAAGGTTGGGATGGCTTGTAAAGCAGTCTTGGTTAGGATCAGTCTGCCGTGAAGGTTAAGAGACCTATACGTCCATTTTTTTACCCGCTCCTGTAACTTGTTTATTACTCCTTCCCAAGTTGACAATGTATATACTTTGTCTATCAAAGGAACCCCCAAATACTTGGTTGGAAGTGTTTTTCGTTCAAATCCTAGAATGCTGGTCAAATTCCTTTGGATAGATGGATTTGTATGAAAGAAAAAGATCATCGACTTAGAGTGGTTGATCTCAGCGCCCGAGGCTTCCCCAAAATCTTTTAGGATTCATTTGTAGGATTTGGCTTCCTTGACCATGGGTATGCTGTGGAGTAGTGTATCATCCACAAATTGTTGGTGAGTTGAAGTAGGGCAGTTTTCGAAAGGTTTGAGCCCTGTTATTTCCCCATTTGTTGTTGCGTTCTTTATGCTCTGGCTGAGGCATTCCATCATCAGAATGAACAGGAAAGGAGACAACAGGTCTCCTTATCTGATCCCTCTAGTGGGCCAAAAAGGTTTGGTTAGGGATCCATTGATTAGTAGTGAGTAGCTTGTTATAGATACTAAACTGACAATCCAACTGATCTAGTGTTGGGTAAAACCAAAGGCTTCCAAGGTCTTGATCATACACTGCCAGCTAATTTTGTCATAAGATTTTGCTAGGTCCAGTTGTATTAACATTCCCCCTCTTTTATGAAGTTTTAAGGTGTGAATGATCTCATGGGCCTGGATGATGTTGTCCATTATTTGTCTACCTTCCATGAAGCCTGCCTATTCTTACGAGATCAGTGAGGGTAGGAGGGGTTTCAATCTATTTGCTATGACTTTGGAGATGATCTTGTGTATCACATTACAAAGTGCTATGGGTCTGTATCGGTCCGGTGTTTTGGCTTCCTTTTATTTGGGGATTAGGGTGATCATGGTTTCGTTTAGTGCTTTAAGAATGGAGGCACACCTTCTAGAGTCCTCTACTACCTTCTAAATGTCATGTTTGACGATTTCCCAATAGGATTTGAAGAATTCCACAGTGAATCCATCTGGACCTGGTGCTTTCCCACTGGGCATTTCCTGGAGATCTTGGTCCACCTCTTCCATGGCGATGGGTTTGTTCAGGAAGATGTTTTGTTCCTCAGTAACCAAGCATGGAATATGATGGGTTATCCTCTTAATGGCCTCTGATCTATCTTGATGTGGTTCTTGGGATATCTCGTGGAAGTGTCTAACCATAGCGCTTTCAATCTCTTGATGTGACTTGCCCTCGATTCCATCTTGGTCCTTGATCTTTAGGATTTTGTTATGGGCTCTTCTGGCCATGGTTGTTTTGTGGAAGAACTTGGTGTTTCGCTCTCCTTCCTTTAGCCATCGAATACGAGACTTCTGATGCCAGAGTGTTTCCTCCTGCTGGCATTACACCTCCCACTCTTGGGTCATTTGGAGCTCTTCCTTTTTTCGGTCCTTCGTATAGCCTTCCCGCATGCAATTTTCTTGGAGTTTTTTAATTTTTTCTTCAATGTCGTTTTTCTCTATGTTTATATTCCTGAAGATATCCCTGTTCCATTCCTTGAGTTTATTTTTGATGTACTTAAGTTTCTTGTGTAGTTTGAACATCCTAGTCCCTTTCTCCAGTTGCTCCTCCCGCCACCACTGTTTGTTTTTTTCATTGAAAGTCAGGTGATCAATCCAAAATTTCTCGAACCTAAATGGTCTGTTCTTAGGTGTTCTATGGAAGCTTGCTTCCAGTTGCACTGGTCAGTGATCAGATACACCCTAGGGTAGGATGTTGCAATATAAGTTTAACCCTTACATAATGATTGACTCTGATATAAGGAATCGGTCGAGTCTTGTAGCTACCTGAAACTGGTTCATCCGTTTATTGTTCCAGGTGAAATGGCCATTCTTAGTTTGGAGATTTACCATCTCCACAAGGGAGGTGATAATGTTGAAGTCCCCTGCTAGAATCTAGTGGAGGTTGGTGGCTCATATTTTTATATCTTCTAGGTCTCGGATCATTCCTTTCTTTTCCTCTAGCCCATGGGGCCCATACACATTTGTGCAAAGAATCTCCTCAGTGTTTCCTATGATTTTCATGCGCACCGTTAGGGTGTGCCTGGTTGCTTCGGCTACTATTAAAATTAGGATTTGTGGGTTCCACAATGTGAGTATGTCGCCTGAAATTTGGTGGTCTTTGATGGCTACCATCTTGTACTTGCGCCAGTGTTGTTTACTGATTGAATCCATTCTAGTTGTAGTACATTTCGTCTCTTGAATAAAATAGAGATCCGATTGCTCCTGCTTTAGTTTATTCCTAAGGATTCTTTGTTTTCTTGGTCTATTTAGGCCTCTTATATTCCAAGTTATAACATTCATTTAAACATGTGGGGGAGAGTGGGGAAAGAGTTTCTTGATCTTACCCGAGTTTATCAGTAGCACTCCCAGCTCCTGTAGTGCTACACTATTTGATTTCCTGCCTTTTTTCCTCCTCGTCTGTTTGGGTGATAGCTGTGATTGTCCCTCGCTGGATTTCACTCCTAGGTGTCCTATCTCCCCGTGTGTGTGGTTTTTTCCTCTGGCTTTGGCTTCCTCCCGTAGGAGGAATAGGTATTGGATGCGGTCGAGTTGCTCTATTGGTACATTGTCGACTCCTTGCCTTTTCCATTGTTCTAATATGTGCAGAAGGTCTATTCCTTCCCTTTCCACCAAGTCTCTGAGATCAGGGTCTTCTGTACCTACTTCACTCGGGGTCATTTCTGCATCCCCCTCTACATCTTGCATGGTGGTGTTTTCGTCTTTTGTTTCTCCATCCATCGGGGTTGCGCAACTCCCCTGAGCTGTTGTATTGTTTGGCTATTGGGTGGGCTCTTTTGTTGCTTGGTCTTTGACTTCTGGAGCTTTTGTCAAGTCCTTGTCTTCTGTTATCCCTTTTTTTGTTTGATCCCTTCCTTCCATTGTATTCTAGGTCTCCTAGGTATTTCTTGTTGAGGTTTTATTTAACTTTTTATTAGCTCTGTTCCTGGGGCTCGGGGTTATAAAACCTTCTTCATCTTGCTGTGTTTTGGGATTTTCCGCTTCCTGCTTTTTGTTTAGAGGGCACTCTATGATCAAATGTCCATGTTCATGGCATATTCTGAATCTAAAGGGGATCTTTTCATAATCTATTTTTTGGATCCATTCCTCATCCCTGAATTCCAGACTTATGGCTTCTGGGAGTGCTCCAGAAATGTCTATCTCTATGCAAATTCTTGCATATGATGTGTATCTTCCTTTTAGGGTGGCTTCTAAGGTCTTCACATATTTCCCCAGTTTGTTTCCTATTGCTTCAAAGGTAGAGGGAAACCAGTAGTCTAGGGGTAGGGAATAAAATCTCAGCCAGACTAGTACCTTTTTGAAAGTTTCTTTCTCCGGGGAGAATTTTTTTTTCCAGGGTTGCATGTAGAGTCCCGCTGAGGCGTGGAAGTATGGACATCCCTCAAAGACTCTGCCCTGCCCTCCAGGTTAATAAATATTGGTGTGAAGAAACCCTTCGAGCCGAGGTGGAGCTCCACTTCTCCATTAGGCTTCCAGTGATATTTAATCCAGTTGCACAGAGTTCTTTGTGTGGGCCATAACCCCATGAATTTTCATATGAGCACATGCGTCTTCATCTGGTCCCTATAGAGTTGTGTTTGTGGGTCCTCCAGTACCACCTTAGGTATCATTGTTGTTTTGGGCTTGCAGGGGTTGCGCCCCTTCGTCCCGTTAGCCTTCGTAGTCTCTTGCACCTCTTTCTGAGTTTCCTTAGCAACTTCTTCCATGGTCTCATTTTTGTCCCAACTTCTCTCTTGATGCTTCCGTGGGTTTGATCCTGGGGTTCCTGTCGTCGACACCTTGAAAAATCTACTTCTAGGCCCTTTTCCTCTATCCACCACTACCTGTTTGTATGAGGGGGTCCCCTTCCCCCCCNCTCTGCTGTGGCCACCACTGTCAAACCCTATCTCACCGCGACTGTCAAACCCATAATAAAATGCATCGTTGGTTGCAAGATAGACAAGGAAAAAATTTATGGGGGTTATGATTCCACAAGAGAGGGGGCTAAAGGGTCTCAACCTTTTTATTTTATTTTATTCACCCATTTTGGAGTTAGTTGGAAAAAGTGGTTACATGAGCTTCTTGGGGAGGACACATGGTGCATTATTTCTTGTAATTATATAAACCATTTTTTTGGTCATTGGGAGGGTTCCTCAATCATTATTAGTCACTTCATTCCTCATTCATTCTTTCTCTCCCTTGTTCTTATTTTGGAATGTGGAAAATGAATTGTTGGGGATATAGAGCCATTGCTAGTTGGTTGTAAGTAGCTATTTGTTTATTCCAACAAGGAATATATGCCTATGTGCATGGGAATGATGGAAGTTGTGAAAGAACTATCCACAACTAAGAATATTGGGAGTTTCTAGCATTGAGATTTCCTAACCAATAACACTGGAGCCTTGGAAAAGAATTGGAAAACCCTGAGGGACTACACTATAGATAAGCGGGTTTGTTTTTTTGGGTTATGCAAGCTAAAAGAGGAAAGAGAGATGGAAAATTGGGATTTGTTGCATTGTTGAGAGAACTGTGAGAGCTTATAGATGACTAGTTTGTGTATTAGAGTCAGTGTAGAACTCGTCTTTGTGGATTCATAGCCTTGGCTCGGGGTGGCCTGATGTAGAGAGATTATGTGCAATAGATATTAAGGTTGAGTGCAATGTCTAACATCTACAACCAGTTGGTGAAGCTATTGTTTAAAGATAAGTTATCAATTATATGTTTCTTGTATTTATAATTTTTCTTTGTCTTTATTAACTTTGTGTTGCATTTACAATATACATGTTTGTTGTTGATGTTGTGCATGGCATGATAAACCATTATTTTATAGTTATGCATGTTTCTTTATTATTGCATATGTTGGTATCAAGCTTCTTGAGTTATTTATTATTCGGTATCAGAAATTTGGAATTTTCCCAAGAAGGAAAATGTTTGAGGTACCCAAGTAATGGGGTACATCACAATAACCTTCAATGACATTTTCCAAACTCAATTGCATAATAATAGCTCACTTCTGACACAATTCTGAACTTTTATTTTTTTTATGTAAGAAACCTCCCTCACCATTTACACATTATTTTCTCTACATTTATAGTTACCTACTCTAAGCATGTGATCACATTTTTATTAAATGTCACCTACCTACATTCACCATGATGTGTAATTATATGCCCTAACCTCATTGTATAAGTTTGGATTCCACATAATCATAAGTGATAAGGCAACACATGGAAATTATGTTAATATATTTATGTTATTTATGTTTTCATACTAACTTACATACCCATACATGGTTATTGGATTCTCTCAGATAAAGGGATTTAACCATGATGTTACTCTTGGTTTAGGATTCCTTCAGGATGAGCAAGTTTACATAGTACAATTTGTTTCAATTGTTAGAGAATTTGAGTTGCATGAGATGGATTCTCATGTTCATCAATTATTGATAGCCATGAATGAGTTGTTACCTATACCATAAGCTTGGTGTTTTAGGATAATTCAATAGTATGTATATCCAAATATTTTGGTATACGATGTTGACTTGAGGAATATTGGGGTTTGGAAAGTTTCTTATGATATAAGGTTATGTTCCTTCATATTTATAAGTGGTCAACATTCTTTAGGGGTTCAATATGTTGTGATAGAATCCTATGAGGGATGGGTGCCAATTCCTTCTCAAGAGACAATAGTTGATTTTGGGACTGTAGTAGGTACACATTTGTAGGTGGCAAGTGACTGGTGCCTAAAACGGCATACTTTCAGGACCCATCTATACCTTTTTGTTTACCAATTTTCATTAATCACTTCCCCTTTTTATACTTCTTTTATCCAGTTCACCTCACTTATCAATAAGGTATGAATCCTACCCCATATGCCATTATTACATTATTTTTGCATAATTATTAGAAGGAACTCGCTACGTTCAATTACTAATATTGCTACACAAGAGAATACAATAGCTACAACAAATCAAAGTGGTTGTAACACTTCTTTGTTGCAATTCCAAGTGATGCAATTTCAAGCATAAACCAAGTTGTTGCAATTTTGGACGCAAACCAACAACTGCAAATCAAGGTACATTTGTGGTTGTTGCAACTCCATATAAACCGTCGCAACTCAGAGGATGCTTTGTGTTGCTACAGCCCCAAACAAAGCTCACCAACACAATGGTCAATGTTGTATGTAGCACTTGGGAAGCAACCTTCATGGAGAAAAATGATAGGAGGCAAGTGGGAGATTAAAGGAGAAATAATCCAGGTGGATATCGATGGCCACCCACCTTTTCCAACTGGCTCAAAACAATTTTATGGTAATTTTGGTAATTTACTATGTTTAGCAGTTTTTAACTTCCGGGGCCATTTTGAGGGCCTAAATGAAGGTTTTTTGGGATAGAGCTTCTTCATGATAGCCAAAGGCTCTCATAACTTCTTCATAACAGATCCAAATTAGGTAAGACCAAATGTGTTGGTTAGAGTATAGTCTGCAGTATTCTATATAAAATTTTCATATCCATACAACAAATATTCCGTGTGGGGCACGCTCTACAAGTTCGTTCTCTAGAATAAGCCAGAATTCAACAAGGTATGTCATTTTTGCTATAAGTAATTTTATGAGAGGTTCCAAGTAGTGACACCTGGAGGAATTGCATAAAACACACTGAAGAACATTGTGTACTATTTTTAGATCTTTATTCATTACAGGTACATAGTTATGATTATTTCAAGTTAGGGTTGTTGACTAATCCAAAACTAGTCATGTGAGACTAAAGTAAAGTTTGATGAAAATGCTAGTCTCTTGTTGTTAAAGTTAAGGAAGGTTTTCAGGTATGTGATCATATACACCAGGTCTATTACAAAGTTACAAATCAGATTTGGATGATGAAATTGATGAGAGATTTTGGTTGAGGTACATGTTGGGTACATGGTTGAGACAAGTAGTTGATGAGTTGGCACATACCTGAGGTGTATAGTTGATGATGTTGGTACATCTTGATGAGTCATAGTTGATGAGTAGTTGATACATGATTGGTATATACTTGGTACATGGTTGGAGGCACTTGTTAGTAGTATTGTTGACACATGGTTTATGGATGATGTAACATACTTGTATTGGTATATTATTAGAAGCACATATAGATCTTGGTGATGATAATGAGTTGTTGTGCTATGCTTGGTTGATGCACATATTTGAGATTTGTCTTGGTGATTGATCTTGGTGAGTAGATCTGATTTGGTTGATTATATTGATGAGACATGTTGTTGTGATAGGTTGTTTGGACATGTTGTTGTGATAGGTTATTCGTACAGGTTTGGTGCATGGTTGATGCACTTATTCATGGTATAGGTTGAGGTACATGTTGGTGCATGGTTGATGCACTTGTTTATGGTACATGTTGATTGCAACTTGTTTGTTATAGGTTGGTACATGGTTGACGCACTTTTTTATGGTACAGATTGATTACAGGTTGAGGTACGTGTTGATGCATGGTTGTTGTATGGTTCAGGTTATTGGTACATGTTGTTTGGTGTAGGTTGATTGGTACATGTTTACAACAGTATATCTCATAGTTATAGTGTGACAATGCTTCCATCATTATACTTATATACCAAGGCAGTTGGATGGGGCAAGGACAATTGGTTGTAGCCAACTTCCGATTGTAGTCGGAAAACATAGGGGGTTGTAGCCTCCTTTTGGTTGTATGCAGAGAATTGGGGAGTTGGAGCTTCCCTTAGGTTGTAGCCTAAGAAACTAGTAGGCTGGAGGCTCCTTCCAGTTCCAACTGGAAAACAAAGGAAGTTGTTGCTTCCAATGAATGTAATTCTTCAAGACATATAAGAAAAACAATTCTGTGGTTTTCTCCCACTTTGGGTTTCCACGTAAAATATTGGTGTACTGTGTATGTGTATGATTGTTCATTTGTTCATTGCTTATTTACTCTGTAGTTGTTGGAAGATAATGCTACATTGATATAACACTTGGATTATATGGTTAAAAAGGATTAAATTTCTCTATTACTGATTCACCCCCCCTCTCAGTAATCCAACAATCTTGATTCCTCTTTAATTTTTATTTATGTATGTCCTCCTTTAGAGGCTTGCATTCTTCTTTCATGATGGAAACCTTGATAGTATCTGCATAACGTATTTTATCTGTTTCATTTCCTATCATCATAGAGATTTAACACTCACAAGTATTATTTTGTTTGTATCCAAGTCCATAATTTTAATAGATTTTTTTTTTTTTTATTGCAGATGATTTCATCCAGTATTTTGGCGCTATTGCCAAAATTTAGTTGGATTTCCTTCTTCTGTAGTTCCTTTCTTAGTGAGACTATTTTAGCTTCCAGGTTCTCTGTTATTTTATTCTTTTCCTCCAATTATCTCTTGAGTGTTTCTTCAATCACTTTGGCTTCTTCCAACTGAATCTTTATATCTATGATAGTCTTCTTGGCTTCTTCATAATTTTTTCTAGGGTTTTGAAATCCTTCCTTCAATTTACTTAACTCTTCATTAAGAGACTTATTTTTCGTCCTTGCTATTGTTAGATCACTTAAGGAACTAATCAATTCTACCTCAAGATTCACTTCTCCTTCTTCTTCATCATCTCCTTTAGTATTTTCAATACTTTCCTCTTGAGTGTCTAATGCCACGAAGATTACTCTTCTTGATTCATTGTCACTATCATCATCTTCATTGGATGAGGGACTATCATATTTTGAATACATGATTTTCTTTTTCAAAAATATTCTTTTATTTATTTCCTTGTCACTTTTCTGATATTTCTTTTCTTTCTTAAGAACTGTTTCTTCATCACTATTTGAACCCCTTGCATAAGGACATTTGGAAACAAAATGGTCTACTTTACCACATTCAAAGAATTTGAAAGGAATCTTACCTTTGTACTTGTCAGTTCTTGTTTTCATCTTTCTCACAAAGTTGTATTCCTCTTCATTGTTTGAATCATCACTATTGTTGGAGCAAGGTTTTGACCTTTACTTGTTCTTTATTATCTTTTTGGATGCTTTGAAAGTTGCTTCACTTTTGGATGGATTTTCCTGTTTTGTTCTCATTTCATATGTTGTAATTATTCCATGTAATTCATCCATGCTCAACGTAGATAGATATTGTATTTCTTCTAGAGCTTAGATTTTAGGGTCAAATATCATTGGGAGAGATATCAATATCTTTTGGACAATAACTGGATTTTCAAAATTTTCTCTCAGTCCTCTTATAGTATTCACAATTTCATCAACTCAGAGAAAATAATTTTCAATATATTCATCTTCCTTCATTCTTAGATGTTCAAATTTTCCTCTGTAATTATGAATCTTAGCCCCTTTGACTTTAGCATTTCCTTCATAAACATTCTTTAGCTTGTCACATATTAAATTTGTAGAATCACAATGCATAACTTTAACAAATTATGAACTTGTTAGACCACTTAGAATGGAATTCATATCCTTTGAATTTTATTCACTGATCATTTTCCCAATATTGTCAATTGGGGGAGAATCTGGTGAAGTGTATCCATTTACTACAACTTGTCAAACATCAAATCCCTATGCTTGCAAATATTCTCTCATTCTTATGCTCCAAAAAGAATAATTTTCCCCATCAAACAATGGTGTTCCATTTTTGGTAAATTCTCCGTGCTTATCCATAATATGCCTTCCAATGGTTAGATTATTCATGAAGGAACTTGCTCTGATTCCAATTGTTATAAAATTGACCAATACTAAGAGGGGGGTGAATCAATATTGAGCACTTTTTCAATTTTTAACTTTAAGAACATCATGTAAACATTATCCATTAACAATGTCATTCATCATCACAAAAAAATCATACACAAAACACACTGATATTTACGTGGAAACCCAAACGGGAGAAAAACATGGAATGATTTTCTTATATTATGTTAATATTGAAATCATAGGAAGCACCAAATTCCAAAATTCTCCAGCACCAACTGGAAGGAGGCACCAATCTCCTAATTTACAGACACCAACATAAAGGAAGCTCCAACTCCCTGATTTACCAGCACCAACTGGAATAAGGCACCAACCCCCTCGATTTACCATCTCCAAATGGAAGGAAGGAATGAATCTGTAAATCATAGACACCAACCTGCTAAATGAAGACACCAATATTCTCAACTCATCACTAACTCAATAAGATATCACCAATCCAAGATCTTCATACATAGGGTACTTATGACTTCACATGCATGCTTCATTCCGTAGACAATCCTTCAAACCCTAGCAAGACACATAACATCATTCCCAAAATATAATCACTAACGGAAACATCCACTAATGGAAACATCCATTCACAGAAACATCCACTCATGACAACATCACAACTTCATAGCAATGCATATGACAACATCACAACATCATAGCATATCTTGAGAATAATAAAGACATTAAGAGAATCCTTTAGACTTCCCTTGCACATGAGAAAGACACCCCAACACCTTGAGTGCACCTTAGAATTGATCTCTTCATCGGTTTCTCTAAAAATGAAAAATTTTGTCCTGTATTTATAGTAATTTTGTCCCCAAAAATTAGTTGAGGTGACCTCAATTTTATGGTTGGGTTATCGAATGGAAAAACTCATATCTCCTCATTCCTAGGAAGTTATAGGGACTTCCATATACCATTGGAAAGGTATTAGAATAATATTTCCAACCACATAAATTTTGCTTCCATTTGAGTTAATTATGTAGGGTAAATATTCCCTCAAAGATATGCTATCCAAATAGGAAAAAAAAAATAATACTTTCAACATTATCCATCTTGCAATCTTTATCTCGAACATCTCTAGGCTTGTAATATTTATGTTGGACATATTGTGGGCTCCATTTGTGTACAACTCAAAGTGGGCATGTGGAAATAACCACACTTTATCTCATCCTGTGAGGGCCATGCTTAAAATCTATGCCATAAGGGGACCACTTTGGAGTTATATACATTTATGTCAAGGCTCCTTCAAGGATTTTTAAGGCTTCTTCAAGTGGACACATAATCATCAGTTTTAGGGGCTTCTAGAGTTTTCTTTAGGGATTATTCTATGGTTGACATCAATGACAACCAAGTTTACAACAATGTAGAATGAAGCATTCAAATAGAGAATGTATGTTGGATCACATCGAGGTATGCATAATATGCAACAAGAACCATGCTACACATAAATGTCCATCCTTTTCTGGATGAAAGGTCATCTATAAAAAATTTGAGGAACCATAACATTTGTTTTGCATATCTTAAAAGTAGCCCTAGCAGCCTAAACCTCAAGGTATGATCCAATATCAATCTCAATATTTCAATTCATATTGGACTAACCCTTCAATGCAATATGCTTTTCAACCATGGGGTATTCCAACTCAACAATGGGTATCTCCTCCTCCCAATCAGTTATGGAAACA
>ML779317.1:688299-735493 GCA_009831015.1 Picea engelmannii
ATTTTTTTCATTAATAGAAATCATGTATTACTGTATATATGTGTTTATGGTTGCATCTCTGATACATTTCTATTATATTATTTGATATGCGTGATATCTCTGTGAATTTCCTTATTATATCTCCGCTCTCATTTTGTGCCGAAAATAATCCGGATAAGTGGTATCAGAGCAGGCTGCTCTTGATCGTTTTTTTAGTGCATGTCCCCGACAAGGTCCGAGTATATCAAGTTGGGTCTCGAGCTTGTCTCTCTTGAATACAATCACTCTCACACACCCAAGAAACCCTCAATGGCAGAAGAAAAGAAAAACGATGGAGCAGACAATCCTATCAATCTGTTGCTTGAGCAAGCGCTCACGCGACAGAGGGACGAAATGATGGAGAATTTTGCCCACATCCTTCAACATCTGCCGATAACAACAGGCACATATTCATCAAGCCTCCACTTTGGAGGAACCTCACTTTTCAAGGTACAAGTTAATTTTGATATTCCTGTATTTGAAGGATAGATAGATGCAGAAGCCCTAGAAAAATGGTTAACTCTGCAAGAAGGTTATTTCTCTGTTCACAACTTTTCCGACAAAGAAAAGATCACCTTCGCACTCCTTAAGGCTCTCCCCCATGTCAAACATTGGTGGGAAACTTACTGGGAGCAGAGTTCCACAGAGGATTCTAGAATATATGGGGCTGAGCCCACTTGGTATTTTTTGTGGATGCGGTAAAGGAACAGTACTACCCTATTGGCAACTATGAGGACCAGTACATGAGATGGACCACACTGTGGCAGAGAGGGGCCAATTAGTTCCAGAGTTCACCAATAACTTCCATACCTTGCGCACCAAGCTGGGTATCAAAGACTCTGAACAACATTTGGTTCTGAAATACCATGGGGCTCTACACAGATACATCCAAACTGAAATGGATTTTTTGGACATCTCATCACTCGGTGTTGCCTATCGATATGCTATTAAAATCAAACAGAAATTTAAGCACCAGAACAAATGGGAGTTCGGGTCTGCAAATCCACAACAACCAAAGTATGACAAAGACAACCCTAACAAACAATCTCCCGAAAACCAGTCCAAGCCATAGGAAAAGAAGGGTCACGGGAAGACAAAGAAGGACATCGAAAAATGGTGCTATTTCCACAAATTCCCCTGGCACAACACTGATGAATGTCGCTCAAAACAATCATTGGTGGCCGAGATCAAAGACAAGGAGCCAAACCCTGATTCAAAATCTGATTCTCAAAATAATGGTAAAAGATAGATCATCGACGCAGACCCCATTGTTATTGCCGCGACCGCAACAATTCAACCAGAAGAACCAACAGATCCTGAAGAGGGGGAGCGCCTTTTTCATTCACAGATGTGGGTGAAGGTCACCTTGTTGCATTTTATTGTTGATAGCGGAAGCCAGAAGAACCTCATCTCAACAGAGGTCATCAAACAGTTGGGATTGTCGACAACACCACACCCGCAACCATACAACATCGGGTGGCTTCGCCAAGGACGAGATCTTCGTGTCAGCCAGCAGTGTCGATTGTCATATGGCATCCAACCCTTCAAGGATGAGGTATTATGTTATGTTTCCCCACTAGATGTCTGTGATGTTCTCTTGGGCCAACCATATATGTGGAAGCGCCATGCTGTTTATGAGTCTCGACCCCGCAGTGTCATTGTTTMTTTAAGGGGTCATCTCTAAAGAATACCAGAGGTAGTTCYGACCACTGTTCCACCTAAAAAGTGTCGYAAGGTAGTATCTCATATTGCAAAATTCAGCTTCTTCACAGTCTGTTCAAAAGGGGAACAAAAGAACACTGCAACCACTACAACCTCGCCCCAAGCACCTTCTATCCAACATAAGAAGGTCGACAAGGTTGCAAAAAAGTGCAAAGATTCCTTCTGTACACTATCCTCTCATGTAGCCCGACTTGTTGAACGACCTCGGCCTCAACAGGTTCGTGACAAACTTCCACAAACTGAGCAGCGCAATGTCTCCAACAAGACAAGCAACTCACTAAGATGCAGATTCAACACACGCTTTTCCCTCTCCCCCAGGAACTCACCGCAATGGATACCATTGCTTCCTAAGGAGGTAGGATTGATATAGGGGGATATCGGTGGCCACCCACCTTTTCCAAATGGCTCAAAACAGTTTTCTGGCAATTTTGGCAATTTACTATTTTTAGCAGGTTTTAACTTTCGGGGCCTTTTTGAGGGTCCAAATGAAGGTTTTTAGATATCAAGGTTCTCAATGATAGAAAAATGCATTATTTATCCCCCAAAAGTAATCTCCTCGATGATACCTTTCCAACGAGCTATCACACGCCTAAAACGGAGATCGTATGCAAAAGTTACGACCCCAGGAAGTTGATGTACTCACTTACCCAAACGGGGCCCACATGAATTTTGGCACTTCATCTCCTAGGGTTAGGTTTTTGGATGTCTAGGACTTTTGGCATTCCCGTTTATT
Source organism: Picea engelmannii (assembly GCA_009831015.1). Classification (NCBI taxonomy): domain Eukaryota; kingdom Viridiplantae; phylum Streptophyta; class Pinopsida; order Pinales; family Pinaceae; genus Picea; species Picea engelmannii. The sequence continues at coordinate 690,773 of ML779317.1, forward strand.
GTAAAAAGGCCTTTTGGCATTCACATCTCTTCTCAGAGATAAGCTGCTACCATTCTAGCGAGTCTTTCACTCTGTATTTTTACAGTCTCTATACATTTCTTTCATTAATAGAAATCGTGTATTATTGTATATCTATGTTTATGGTTGCATCTCTGATACATTTCTGTTATATTATTTTATATGCGCGATATCTCTATGAATTTCCTTATTATATCTTCGCTCTCATTTCATGCCGAAAATAATCCGGATCAACCACCCATGTAACTTCTTCCTCCTCCCCAGATGCAGGAATCTACATCCACCCCTCCTCGACCACGACTACCTACACAAACCATACCTAATCCGAATAATGGAAGGACAAGTCAACCAACACAAGCTGTTGGACTTGCAACCTACCCTACTTACTCCAGCTCTTACCTAGACAATAATGGAATTCACCTTATATCTGGGAATACTCTAACCAAGGAATAACCTCGCATTAGCATTGAATATCTAAATGAGGAGGCCCCGAATGAAGAATCAGGACAAAAACAATCTCAGGAACCTTCAAAAGTTGAAAATGCCCACCCTGCACTTCAGGACCCACCCTATCCTGAAAGGATAAATCAAGATAAACCTTCTACACAACCTAAGTTTGATTTCTTAGGAGAACTAAAAAATGTTTGATTTGTTCAAGCAATCAAGGACGTACCTATTTGTTCAAAAGTGGTATGAGAATTTTTTTTGAGGAATCTTGATAGGAAATGAAAGGATCCCCTAACCATTCATGTCATGGGAAAACTATTAGATCTAATGATGGGGGGTGTTCTAGTAGCTAAATACTATGAACTTCGCAGTCCAATTGTTAATGTGCAAATTAACAATACACTTATTACTAACACATTAATAAAACTTGGGGCCGCCATCAACATTATGGCACGCAAAACCATGCAAGTATTAGGTCTTATATGAATTAGGGGAACCCCCACTATCCTTGAACTCATTGATATACCATCCATTAAACTAGTGTGATTTCTATAAGATGTAGTGATCTTTGTGGATTCATGGGAATATCTCGTTGACTTCATGGTCCTACAACCTAAAACCTCTTTGGGAGAGTATCCTCTAATATTGGGACGACCTTGGTTGGCCACTGATGATGCCTACATCGGTTGTTGGTAAAGAAAAATGACTATTTCCCATGGGAAATCCACCAAATAATTAACCCTCCCACCAAACCCAACATAGATTTAGAAACACCACTTTGGGTTGATGGAGGAGAAAGTGACAAAGAGGGGGAATACCATCAAGTCCTATCCATAGATAAATACCTAGCCATAAGAGATAAAACAAAGGACGAATAAATCAATGATTTTATAGACTCTCCTCTTCCTTAGGAAACACACATATTCTTGAGCATATTGTGAAACCAAAGACTCAACTTTCCTTACCCTCAATAAGCATCTCACCCATCAAACATGAACCTGCACAAGAAAAATACCAAGGATCCTTGATAGAAACCATAGAAATTATCCTAAGGAAAAACTTGAAAATCAACCAAGGACAAAATGAATAACAAAAGGAGAGATTGGTTCAAGTGATACAAAAACACAATGATTCTGTCACCTGGGATTACTCTGACATGAAGGGAATCCATCTTGACCTGTGTACACATCATATATATATTAAGGAAGCAGACATACCCATTCATCAACCTTAGTGCTGGATGAACCTAGTAATGAAAGACATAGTCAAAGAGGAGCTACAGAACTTGCTTACAACTAAATTCATCTATCCCATTTCCGATAGACACTAGGTATCCCCTCTTGTCATGGTACCGAAGAAAAACAATAAATGGAGGATTTGTGTAGATTATAGAGAATTAAATAAAGAAACACATAAATATCACTTCACATTACTGTTTATCGACTGGGTGTTGGAAACATTAGCAGGAAGGAAGTATTTTTATTTCCTCGATGGTTTCACTGGATACAACCAGATCCAAATCACCCATTGAGATCAAGAGAAAAAAATGTTCACCTCTCCTTTGGGGACATTCACCTACCATGTTCTACGATTTGGGTTATGCAATGCCCCTGCCACCTTTACCGACCCGTTATAGGTATATTATCCGATATAGTTCATGATTGTGTGGAAATATATATGGATGATTTAAAAAAATATGGGGACAAATTTTATGAGGCATTAGACAATTTGAAAAAGACATTAATAAGGTGCAAAGACTCAAGTTTTTCCCTCAACAATGAAAAGTGTTTTATGATGGAAACTGATGGAATTGTACTAGGTCATCACATCTTATATAAAGCTATTCAAGTCGACCCATAAAAAATAAAGGTAATACTGAATTTTCCAACTCCAACTTCGCGAAAGAAGGTACAAATCTTTATAGGATATGCTAGTTATTACTGTAGACTTATTGAAATTTTTTCACATATTGCTCTTCCATTGTTTTCTCTACTTAACAAAGACATTGAGTTTGTATGGACATAGACATGCCAACACACACTTGATGAATTGAAAATCAAAGTATCTAAAGATCTTGTTTTGAGAGGACCTTATTGGACCCTCCCATTCCACATTTCCACATATGCATTAGACAACATTGTTGGAGCCGTTTTCAGACAACTCAAAGGAAACGACCCATATATAATTTACTATGTCAGTAAGAATATCTCTCTTAGAGAATCGAACTATACGGTAACTGAGAAAGAGTTTCTTGATGTTATTCATGTAATAAACAAGTTTAGAAACTACATTAATGGATATCCTGTAACCTTTCATACTGATCATGATGTTATTAAATATTTAATGAAGAAACTAATCACAAATGGCAGGGTCACTAGATGGTTGTTTTTATTGCAAGATTTTGATTTTACCATTTTAAAAAAACTAGGAAAAGATAATGTAATTGTTGACTTCCTTTATAGAATAAAATATAATGAGAATGAACCTCTAGTAGAAGAATGTTTTATAGACAACCACCTCTTTGCAATATCTACTAACTCACCTTGGTTTACATATATTGCTAAATTTTTGGTTGCATAATTTTTTTTTCATTATCTGACTCCTAAAGAATGAGAAAGCATAGTCAGGAAAAGTGAAAGGTTATCATGGATCGATGGTTGCCTCTTCTACACTGGGTTTGATTTGATTATCAGAAGGTGTGAACGAGATGATGAATTCCATGAAATACTAAAATCCTATCATGATGGGCCATGTGGGGGCCACTTTGCAGATAAAGGACTAGGTACAAGATACTCCACTAGGGGTATTGTTGGTCCACACTTTTCAGAGACACCAAAGAATATGTGAAGAGGTGTGATAGTTTTCAACACATGGGTAGACCTGTACAAGAAGATGAAATGTCACTACAACCACAGATGGTGTTATAACATTTTGGCAAATGGGCCATTTATTTTTTGGGACCAATAAATCCCTCATCGCATCAACACTCCTACATCCTCGTATTTACAGAATATGTTACAAAATGGATGGAGGCAAAGACACTTCCAACAAAAAATGAACAAGTAGTAGTAGAATTTCTCCACAAGATCTGATGTACAAATACAAAATCAAGAATCGAGTAACAACACCATATCATCCATAGGTAAATAGACATGTAGAGGGGACTAATAATATCATTGAGGCCATCATTACCAAAAGTACCAAATTACACCTCAAAGATTGGGCCAATAAACTCCCTGAATATTTATGGGCCTACAGAACCACCTGGAGGACTACTACATGGTGCACACATTATGAGTTAGTATATGGAAAAGGGAACTCCTACCCATAGACATAGAAATCTAGATAATGAGAACAATAGTACAACTTGGGTTAGAACTATCAGAGGCTTAGATAAAAAAACTTCTTCAAATCAATGAGTTGGAAAAGTTACGACAACACACCCTACATTGATCCACAATGATACAACATCAAAGGGCCATATGGAACGATACATTTATCAAGAAAAAAAAAGTTCAAGGCCAGAGAATGAGCATTATTATTTGATTTGAGATTCAAGGACTTTAGAGGAAAAAAATTCACCAGATGGCTTGGTCCATATGACAATGGCATAGTCTATGACAGTGGGGCCATCAAACTCCACATCATAGATGAACACATGATTACTCTAATGGATAATGGACATAGGCTTTTCTTATATAATCAACCTTATTAAAGGAAACATTTTTTAGGAAAATTACAAATGGATGGCCTAACAGTGACTTGGACCTCGTTCCTACTGGATAGTTTATGTTGCTCTTTCAAAATAAAAAAGTGAAAACTAGCTTAACTGGAACATTTAAAAAAAACAAAAAAACAAGAAAGGAACTTCACGGTTTCGTGAAAGTTATGTCAGGATCCTTCTCAGTAAACTTTAGTAAATATTTGTTTTTCTAATAATCTTCTTATTTTTCAGGATATGTAGGGGAGAACAATGTTTCTGCAATTCTTGTTGTTGTAACTCATGTTGATGTGATTCCCATTATCATGAATCCCCTTGTTGCAACTCATGTTGTTGAAATTCCCATTGCCACAACTCCCCTCGTTGTAAATCCTATTGTTGCAACTCCTTTTCCAATAATATTCCCTTTTACATGAGTCCCCAGGCTGCAACCCGTTCTCGTAATCCTTGTTGCTACAAATCACATTATTTCAATTCCCTTTGAAGATTCCCCTTTCATTCCCTTGGTTGCAAACCCACTCAAAACCCTCCTATATTCCCATTAACTCATTCTCTTGGATGAAAATCCACTTGCAACCCTCCTTCATTTTCCCCAATGCTACTCCCAGTTTCCCTCCCTTTTTCAAATCCCAGACCTTCTATTTTGACTATTGCAACTTTGTTTCTACAACTCAAGTCGCTGCAACTGTGCTCACAACTTTCTTTCATTTTTCCACTTTTTCACCTTTGACCTGCACTATTGATGCTATGACTCATATCCACAACATTTACCACATCATCTATATTACAACCTCATTGATGCAACTCTCGTTGCTACGACTTCCTCCCTCTAATAAGTTCCGGCCATTTCATTTTGATTGTTGCATATTCATTTTTGTGACTCACATCAACACAACTCCACTTGAAAATTCATTCCATTTTATTCACTTTCCACTAACCCCTTTCCCCTCCATCACCTATGCTGCAATTATTGTCCCCACCATAGAGACACACTGTTAGTGTTGCAATTTTGTTGCTGCAACTCCACTTGTAGATCTCACTTCAGAGCATCATCGTTGCTGCACTTTCGACTGATGAAACTCACAATGATGATGCTGCAATTCTGATTAGAACCATTGATGGGATTCCATCCTCCACCATCGGGACTCGATCAATGCCATACTCATATGACCACTCAAGGTAAGACATGATAGGTACACATTCCTATCAAAATTTGTAATAAGTACGTTCTAATGGCATGTGTCTAATAACATTCCTCTGTAACCGCCACATCAGAGCATCATTACTATAATCATGACTTTCATACCCACCACCCTTATTGCTACAACTCCAAACTCACCAACCCATAATTTTCATAGCCCATGCAAACACAAACACTTAGAGTTAGCAGAGGAAAGGAGCCATGGGAGGATCATTAATCTACAAAGAGCCAACTGAAATGATGTTGTTGGAGGTTTACGACAACATAAGGAAAAGTCTGGGACAATATGACTGGATGGATTATGTCTTACGTTTGAAGGAATACAATGAATAATTTCTCTGGAATTCTCCCTAAATTATAGATTCAAACACTCCACAGTCTCAAGCACACATGTGGAGGTCACTAAAGAAACATTGGAAGAGGTTATTGGCTTACCTCATATAAGAGAGAGGTGGTATAGAAGAAGAACTTCACAACCGAATGTTTTGAGGTAGTTCCTATATCTAGGAGAAGTTTTAGAAGAAAGGAATCATATTTGAATGTTGATATGTATCTCATCCATGGGAATACGTGGTCATTTTCATTCAGTGATACTTCACCTGTGAATGTCTCTATGGCACCATTTATGTTTATCACATTTTATTTCTCGACCATCTACATCACAACCATCCGATCAACATGCCATATTTCTTATTCAGGATGTTGCAGACAATGGAAACATTATTACAAAGGGAAAATAACCCTAGGGATTATGTATCACACCAATTCCTTATCAAATTATTAGTCGAGCATGCACTTCAAAAATAAGGTCGCACATGGAACACCAATGCGCAACCACCAGTTGTCGTTAATGAAGATGAAGTTGTTGCATTTCAAGTTGTTGAACGAGAAATCCATGCACTTACGACTCCACAAGAGAATAGGGTTGCAACTCCACTAGAGAATGATGTCGCAGACATAGTAGAAGCAACTGCTATGACTCCATAGAAGAAACCTAAGAGAAAAAGCAGGTCAAAATCCCGCCATGTTGCAACTCCGGTAGAAGAAAACCGTGACAATGATATGGAAATTGTTAGAAAAACAGGATCACAGAGCAATAAAACAAAAAAAATGTGGAAATAAAACATAGAAAATACACAATACAATAGAGACATAGATATACGTGGTTCACCCAGTGTGGGCTATGTCCACTAGAGAAATTTCCAGGTCCTTCCTTTTTATTATCCAACAAAATGAAGAGATACAACCTACAACTCAATCGCTGTAAATTCCTCTTCTTCCTCTCATAGTCTCCTCTCTAAGAATACAATAATCACACACATTCTCAATAATCCATAACCACAATACAATTCCCTCATAAGAGAGGGTTTCCTTCTAGGGAAAAAAACCCTAAAAATAACTTCTACCGTTAGATCCGTGACCTTATAATGAATGGTCTAGATTGACTACGAAATTACAATATTTTGCAGGGAAATTTTCCTAATATTTTTCTTCATGGGCGTTTCCCCTGAATCCATCTCTAGGGGGGGCTACAAAAATGTCTCCGCCCCCCCTGGACCCCCATGGTGACAGTTGTTGGGGGGAAATCCCCCCCTATTAGTGAATGGGGTCTAAACATGGCTGAAACAAACCTATGAATCAGGAAGATAATCAAGATCCATAACCAACAATAACGACCAAAAAAACACCCAAAAAGCAACTTAGAGGGTTTAGGAAAAGGAAACCTCCCATGCCAAAGAAACAAAGGACAAAACATGAGGCTGCAACTCAACATAAGAAGAGAAAAACTACCAAGCCAAAGGAACAAGTTTAGGAGGAAGAATAGGAAACAAAGGAAGAAAAACCCTCCCCTACTATACAAAAACCAAAGGAGGATACTAACCTGGATGCCCAATAAGTCTTCGATGACACACAAGAACTAGACCAATGCACTCTTGGCGAAGGACTCAATTCTCTCTTGGTAGAATAGGTATATGAAGAAGAGGTGGAAGCTTCCACTGACCCACAAGAACCAATGGAGAAGCCTACTTAAGAACACACTCCAACACAAGCAGAGGAGCGAGCACAAGGCAACGAGGAACAAGATGAAGAAGTCTTTTTTATTTCACCAAAAATAGCAGAAAACACTTCTCTAGTACCATCTCCCAAGCCTCAATAGCCACAGATTGAAAATCTAGAAAAATCTGGCAAAAAAGAATATAGAGAGGACCTGGAAGTCCTCATTGACACAACAATGAGGATACTTGAAGGAAATAAACTTGAAACAATGCATCTCGCTGAAACAACAAGAGACACTCTTTATGAATCAAATGTTGCTACTCTGGAAGACAAGAAGGAAATGGAAACAAGGGCCCCTACTATCACACAAGAACCAGTAGGAGGACCTCTTGGGGAATGACCTACCCATTCAATAGAAGAACAAGGAGAAAAGAGGTCCCACCAAGCAACGAATCAACTAGATGCACAAGACCCTAGACTATAGGAACCACAGACAAAGGCTACTACCCTAGAACAAAAGATCACTTTGATATTGGTAAGCATCCACCACTCTCTCCCTATTTATGCCTCTTTGGTGGGAGAAAACAAAATGTTAAGGATGAAAAATTGGAAGCTTAAGATCAATTTGAAAATGCTTAGAGAAGAGCTTGAGGAACATAAGGCAGTTGAGAAATCAAGTTACCTTGCAACAAGTCCTCTTGCTACAGGGGAACCCTTAACCGACTCACATGAAAGAAGTTTTCCTAAAGAGACAAAATAATTACTTTTTCATGCTACAAATTTAATGGTAATTGGTAAATTCACTCAGACAGAGACAAAGACAAAAAGAAACAGAGAAGTTCCAACAAAAGAGAATATTAGTGAGGAGAAGCAGGCCGTAGAGGAGGTAATTTGTGGTATCCGTGACCCCTAGGGTCACCAAGACTCCTCTAACACTGAGTGATTGTGGTTGCATGGGGACATGCAACAATTTTTGGCTGGGGGAGATGATGGGTGCCTAAAATTTCATACTTTCAACACCCGTCTATACTTTTTTTCTTACCAATTTCTATTAATCACTTCCCTTTTTGATACTTCCTTTATCCAGTTCACCTCACTTTTCACTAAGGTATGAATCCTACCCCATATGTCATTATTACGTTATTTTTGAATAATTCTTAAAAGAAACTCATTACTTTCAGTTACTAATATCACTACATAGGAAAATATAGTAGCTACAACACCTCAAAGTGGATGCAACTCCAAGTGATGCAATTTTAGGTGCAAACCAAGTTGTTGCAATTCTAGGCGCAAACCAACAACTACAACTCAAGGTGCATTCATGGTTTCTACAACTCTAGACAAATCATTGCAACTCTGAGAATGCTTTTTGTTGTTGTGACTCCAAATAAAGCTCATCAACATAGAAGTAAACACTAAATCTGGAAATTGGGAAGCAATCTTCACGGAGAAAGGCGACATGAGGCAAATGGGTGATTAAAGGAGAAGTCAATTTCCCTATCGAGTCAACGCACGCTTGATTCCCACTAAATTTTGATAGAATATTTGTAATCGGATGCACATTCGTATTCCCATGGGTTTCCATCCATTTCTTTGTATAATTTTAGATAGTAGGCATGTTGTATAAGAACCTCAGCTTCCCCAGAGCTCAGGGGGAGGAAAATATTCTAGAAATTACATTGTGTTGCTATTGTATCTTTCAGACTTTGGAAATAAAATCTTTGTTCCTACTTTCATTGTGTTTTTATGTATCGTTGATCATGTGATTTTGGTTTTGTAGCTCATTACCTCACCTAAGGGGTTAGGGACCCCTCCTTAGTCAGGTACTACTTGTAAGAATAGGAATATAAATTAGCATTTTAATTTTGTTTAGTTTATGTTGTCAATTATTTTCTCTTAATTATTGTAACTCTAGATTCATAGCTTTACTCGCATACTGTAGGGGTTTTTTCGATTTGTTGTCATTCCATAACTGTAGTATAGTCTATTTGATTTCATAGTCATTCTATATTTCAATTTAATGCAGTTCCAGAGGCATAGAAGAAAGTTGTGATTCATGTGTGCTTTGGTTTTCTAGTTTTAAATTGTAATTCAGATTCCTGTGAAATTACAACCATTTTGTGATTTTCGTTACTGCAAATCATGTCTCTTCATATTCGATTATAACAGAGTTGCATTGATGCAACTCAAGTTGTTGGATTTATTTTCGTGGTGCAACTTCGTTGATACAACTCACATTCCTACAATTCTTCTTGCAGCTACACTTTGTTTTGCTTGCTTTCTTATTTTTTATAGCTTTAGTATCTAATAGCTTGGAATTGATATTGAATGAACAACACATCATTATCACAACAAAACCATATCTTCATCATACTCAATAAAGTCACCAATAAATCATAGCATAAGTTTCAATTTTAGCAAGTGTGATCTTAATTTTCACAAGTATGATTTCAATTTCTGCAAGTGTGATTTCAATTCTTGCAAGTGTGATTTTAATTTCCGCAAGTGTAATTTCAATTCTCGCAACTGTGATTTGAATTTCCGCAAGTGTGATTTCAATTCTTGCAAGTGTGATTTGAATTTTTGCAAGTGATTTCAATTTCCCATCTGTATGCTAATTGCTTTCCTGCAAATTAGGCCACAACATAGTTTGGTGACTTAATTAAAGTATTTTGAATCTTTGAATTGTGACATTAAAGTGCTACAACATCATAGTAAAAACAACACTCTTCTTGCATAAATCATGCACAATAGTTCACAAGTTCCATATGAGCCCCAAATTGATAATTAAATGTATGACTCTTTATTTTCTTGCTAAGTTAATTAGAAAGTAATTGAAAATTCCATTAGGAAGTTTGATGTAGTTGTAGAGGGAGTCAACAGGTGTTGGTGAAAATGGTTTCTTCGTATGGAGGGAGAATTATCTTTCAATGTTACTCCAAAAATGTTTATAGTATGTCTGGGGTGCTTCATGATATTTGAGGTAGAAGTTGTATCATTAGTCCCTAGATTCCATCATGGATTTGCACATTGGAGATGTCTTACTTAGTGGTTTCTTGACCTCGGCTAGGTACTTTCATGACAATATTACTTAGGGCATTATGCATCTTTAATGATAGCTTGGTGATGTTCTACATGATGGCCACATGAAAGAGGTTGTTTGCTCGGAGAATTCCCTACACTGGAGGAGGAGAATTTGGCATCTTGAGGAGGGCATTGAAACCTATACAACATGGGGTATCCTGGATGCTTGCATGGAGGACTAGAGTTGACTTTATGACATCGAGGTTGCGATAATGTTCATGTAGGGGAAGTGGAACTAGTGGAGTACATGGCTTATAAGGTTAATTGGAGTCACTGGAAGCTTGGAGGAGGAGGATTGGAAACATCTTTTGGAGTGCCCTTACATTGCATTTGGAGGGACGACATCACCTTGGAGCTTGACATGTGTACCCTTGGAGTGTAGTGCTCCACATCTGTTATCCTATATGTGTCTTTGTAGGTTGCTTGTAAAGGCATAAGTGCACATATATATTGCTTCAATCCCTTACATTATATATGTGCACTTATGCCTTTACAAGCAACCTACAAAAACACATATAGGAGGACCAATGAATGAATATGAAAAATATTTTCTTCATATATATATATATATGAAGAACAGATTTTTCATATTCATTCATTCTTTTTCATCATGTGTTAGAGATGTGACTAGGAGGACCAAACTAGTCTTCTTCTCTCTCTTAGATCTTCTTTTGTACTTTGTCTCTCTTGTCTTGGAGCTTCTTGGAGCAACTTGAATACTAGGATTATGGTTTCATCTTTTGGATACTTGGAGATCAGGTTTTTGAGATGAAAACCAAGGTTGTACTTGGTGAAGAGACGAAGAAATGGGGACATCTTGCCTTGGAGGACATGCTTGTGTGATGCTAACTTGTTGTAGCATTTGGTGTGAGAAATTGGTTTTCATTTTTTTCCCTAGCTAGGGTTTTGGAGAGATAAAGGATTGTACTTTCCTTGTGATAAGGCTATGGTATGTACATGAAATTCATATTCATGCATATCAATGAAGTTTCTATCTATCCAATGGTTGTGTAATTGCAAATTTTATTTTCAACCATCTATCTCTTTAGGGTTTTGTAATTTCTAACACTTAATATGTCTTCTTGATTTGACATAAGTTAATATTAAATTGATTAAGTGATTTAACATTTATATTGAAGATGATTGGGTACTTTTGTTGCTATATTCAAACCTGACATAAGTAGATTTCAGATCTATTTTATGTATGATAATATTACCCTAGCGGGATGAACTTATTAGCATGATTTGGTATATTTTCTCTTGAATGAATTTCCTAGTGGATTGGGGTTATTAAGAGATGAAATATTGCCCATTGTTGTTGTTGTTTATTAATATTTCATAACAACCTTAGGCCTGAAAATTCATAAATTAACATATGAAAAACCTTTAGTTAAAAGGTGAAAATTTTAAATTGTTTGATCACATAAATTTCTACAAAACCTTCTCTAAAAGGCCTTTACTTTCTCTTTTAATCTCAACTTCTCATTATTAGTCAACGAGTCCTTGAATTAGCTTAGAAAACAATTATCATTTCAAATCTTACCAATGATGGTTGTGAAGATATAGGTTCCATCGAATCATTTTGTGCTTCTTAGAATGCTAATTATATCTTTTCAAAGTTATACTAATCTTTTCTCTCATCAAATGAGCACGACTACCACAAATTGTCACGAAATATTCATTCCCACATGATATAAAACATTTTGTAAAAACCCTAATGCAAAATTGAATTGAATACTTCGTGCCGAAATGAATCCCAAATGAAAAAAACAAGTAATACAAATATCGTCATAAGATTAAACGAGTAATACGATTATCCTCATAAGATTAGACGATTGAAAAATAGGGATTTTTTTGTCTAATACATAATGGCAGGGATATGATGACATTTGAAGTGATATTTAGTGTTTTTCATATCTTCATCGTGTATGAAAATGAAAATATAATCACGAATGCAATTATTACCATTTAACTAGAATTTTAACATGTATTTATGCTTTTTGTAGAGTTCAAAAAAAATATAAACTAGTAAATAAAAACCATTTGATTAGAATTATACAATCAAATTATACATATAGTAGATATGAATTGATAACAAATTGATAACATTTTTTTTTTTCTTTTGGAGTGAATTCAGGGATTTTTAACTTGGAGAGGAATTCTTCATCATTATCATTATAATGAAAGTATTATCATCATAATGAAAGTATGTAAAAAATGATAAGCAAATAATATTATAATAATGTGGTTAGTGATTTCATTATTAACCTTTCAAAATAAATAAAATTTTATGTACATATTAATTTTAATGGATTATAATCCATAATTAAAGATTAAAGATTATATGATATAGATGCTGTGTATTCATCTAATATATTTAAGATTCAAAATGTTTCTACTAAATATATGTGAAAAAACAATAAACAAATAACAATTTAATAATTTGGACCAAGATTTTACTATTAATATTTCAAAATAAAGAAAAAAACCTCTACTCATATTTATTTCAAAAATAATAATGTATCAGAAAAGATTATACAATCCAAATGGTGTATTCATTTAGTGTATCCAAGATCCAAAATGTTACTAAAGTCTATAAATTATTAATATCTATACCATATTTTTATAAGATTGAAGAAAAGTGACATTGATTATGTAGTAAGTATAAAAAATGCAATAAAAAAATATATGTTACAATATGGGAATATCTAACTTCCATTAATAAAATTAAATCAATTTATAAATAAATAATTATTTTTAATATATATATATATATATATATATATATATATAATAAACAATATGAATTTTTATTTTTCAAAAATATAATTTTTTATTTTAAAATAATATATCTTTACCCAATCCCCAGATGGGGTGTCCGTGGATTCCTCGTGGCGGCAGATGGGAGTGGACACAGTCTACGGCGACGCGCAACCACGTGATGAGCTCGTGCTGTAGGCTGGTGCCGTCCTAGGCGATTAATTTGCTCTCAAATCATGTTAATGGCAGTGGTAATGGACATTTATGCCACCCTACGTCCCACCGCAGCTAGTTCTATGGCTTGGCTCGACGAGGTGGTCATTGTTGCCTGTTTGCGGTCTGAAGGGCTCCATCCTTCACGACGCAAACATAACCAGGTCCACACAGCTGCTGTCTCTGTTGTTTCTTTGCGTCTCTGGTTAAGTCTAGTCCAGACCCGTCCGCCTGCTCACATGAAAGAACGACTTCGAGGGAGGCTGAAAAGGGGCTCCCCCTAGAAGCCCCGTCAACCCTCGATCTCGCCATCAGTCTCACCGTCGACCTGTTCATCCTCCCATCCTCAAACCCCGTCCATGGCCGCCACTCTGCCTCCCTCGCAGTCTTTGCCCCCTCACTCCATGGCCGCCCAGTCACCTCCACAGTCTCGGCTTCTTCATTCCATGGCCACTATTCCGCCAAGGTCGAGCTCGATTTGAGCCGTCCTCAGGACCCCCGGATGCAATTCATAGCAACCATGTCTTTCCCTGGACCTTCGAGCAGTTTGGGTAGTGCACCACCGGCGCACAGTGCTTCTAAACGACCATGCCTCCACCCCACGGACCATCTCGACCACGACCACTTCAGGGATCGATTGGGCATCTTGTTTGATTTAGTTTTTGAGCTTAGGAAGGAGGTGGCGGACCTCAAGTATCGTCTCCAGGCTACATAAGAAAACGCCGCGACTTTTCTCCACATCCTCTCGACCATGCACATGGAGCTTTCCTCGACCCAGGTTGTCTCGGCTCCAGGGAAGATACCTGTGGCGGTTTCGAGTGCAAGAAGGGAAGGAGCACAGTGACCAGCAGAGGCGATGCAGGAGGAAGCGGAACGACGAGGCCAAGCTGAGGACACTGGGCGAGGCGAAAGAAAGGAAAAGAGTTGGGACGACCAGCCGACGTTCATCGAAGAAGAACCATGGACAGAAGACCTCCGAGCCGCGTGGATAGGCTATGCACTAGGTGTCTATCTATCTAGTGTTGTTTGTCAAGTTTTCTTAAACTCATAGTTTAGATGACAGACAGTTTGAACTTTATCTCTTTACTGGATCAGTGACCTTTCTAGACTTGTGCATTGGGGGCTGGTTGGACTGGTTTCCCCTCTGTTGGGGCAGTCCAGTAACTGCATCCCATCCATGACTATCTTTGACACTTTTTTTTTGCTCAGCAGGCTCTTAATATAATATTTACTACTTATTTAGAAAAAAAAAATATCTTTACCCAATAAAAAAAAATAACAAACTGTAACACAAAAAAAATTCTCTGGGCTTCCTCAACCCAACCTTCAATAACATTTTCCAAACTCCATTACATAATAATAACTCACATAAAACAAAATCATTAGCTTCATAATAAACCAAATTTTTATTTAATTTGTGTAAGCAACCTCCCTCGCCATTTACACTTACCTAATCAGAGCACGTCATCTCATTTTTATTAAATGTCTCCTACCTGGATTCACCATGATGTCTAATTATATGCCCTGTTTAAATTATTGTATTAACTATATATAACAACATTTAAGTAAACTGTTATAAAAAACACTTAGGTTGGAAGGTGTGAAAGTATACTCAAGTTAATCTGTCCATTAATTTTTGTAATCAAGAAGGCCACCTGTCTACTTTCGTTTCCATTCCAACAGGATAAAAGGAAAAATTGGTGGCCTTCATCTTTCTTCATGCAAGAGATTTTCAAATATTATTGGCTAGAATTTATGAGTTTAGTCCAACCTACTGAGAGGTAAAATTTGTGAACTTTATGAATGATAATTCAATATCATTACTTCCATTTTTCAAATTTCATTACGGAAAATGAAGTTGCAAGAGTCTCAAATTCTATACTGCGAAGATAACCTGAAAGAAAAGACATACTTTCATTGGATTACTATTACTAGTGGATAATTTAAAAAAAAAAAAAAGAGATAGAAACACAACAATTTAATATGTGTAATTGCATACCCCAACTGCAAGGAAGTATCAGAATCCTCATAGTCTTCGATGGCCGATTCATGTAATCAGAAACTAAACGCACGAGTAATTACAGATGCAGATGAATGGGGATCTTTATTTTCCGATGGGCCAATGAAGAAAGATTCGTCTGCATCATTATTTTCCAGATGGAGGCCTTGCCGATGGAGTTCTGTATTCTCCTCTGTTATTCGTCTTTCCTGCTCATATTATCAGAAGAGAAACCAATGATTATCATGAGTATTTCTAATAGTTCTTATTGTCTGATGAATGATTATCATGAGTATTTCTAATAGTTCTTATTGTCTGATGAATGATTATCATGAGTATTTCTAATAGTTCTTATTGTTTGAATCTCAAATTGTCTTGATAATTATCCCAAAACAGTTGTTCTGCAGYAGAAGCATAAATCACAGATATATTTTAATTGCAAATATTGAACACGAGATCAATGCAATCACACAAATTAACACAACGTTTTTACATGGTGAAACACTATACATGATGTAATCAAACAAATTAACACAACTTTTTTACGTGGTAAAACACTATACCGGGAAACATCCATGAGACAATGATATTCGGTTTATTTATTGTTTAAGGGAGATATTACATCAGCCAAACCAGGGTTATCACTCACACTCAAGCATCGATTTATATCAGCTCTTCATAGTTTATAAAACTGATTACATTAATGTGGATCTCAAAAATGGGTGAATTGTTTCAACAACAATTGATATAAATGAGCCACTAAATCTGCTACAATCCACATAATCGTGGGAAATTGTTTGGCATATCTCAACAATCTCCACCTTGACAACAATTTACATAAATATCATGTCGAGTTTATTCATCACCTATGTTGCAAGCCAAACACCACTGCAGCTTCTCTAATAAGAGTGGTTTCGTTGTTGAAGTTTGGATTTTCTTAGGGATCACTCCACCTCCAACATGTCTTTCAAAATGATGTTTTGCGACATATGTTAAGGTAGATCTCCTTCTATCTAAAATACCTGCAAAATCTAAATTACAATTATCACATATTAACTTTGAAGCACCCATTTCAGTGCTCCACCTGGATTTGCCATGTGTTTGACAACATCAACTGAATGTGAAATATCTGGTCTTAACCATTTCATCACATTCAACAAACCTCCTACTGTAATGGCACACAGTATACCAGACATAACATTTTCTCCTATATAAACATGACCTAAACTTGAAGAAAAATTACCATGGATATTAACATGTTTCACAATGTTCATATTGAACTTCATCAATATCAATTTCTATTTTGCTAACCACAATTTACCATGTATTCCATCTCTGTGTACTTCTATGCTCAAAATTTGTTTTGCTGCTCCTTGATCATTCATCTGAAATGTCCTATCCAACTGAGCCTTTATCTCACTAATCTCAACCATGCTTCGGCTTGCAACGAGCATATCATCGACAAATAACATCAGGATAGTGAATGCACTATTAACATTATAGTCATGCTTACCCCTTGAAATATTTTGGCTCACCATGAATGATTCTAACCTCTTGTACAGTTTCCTCGGTACCATTAGGCCATACAATGACACATTACATCCCTTTACACCATCATAACTTGTAGAGATATAAAAAAAGAAAGAATTCATAAGCAAAGATTCTAAGTCTTGAAGTGATTTACAACTTACTAGTACTTGCAATTCTTTCTTGCTCATATGACCTTGTTGCTTCTGCCATAAACAAGAAGATACATTTGTCACCTCAGATGCCACTTCAGTGTTGTCTTCCAGCTTATAAAGGTTATCAACCTTTGTTGCCTTCATCACTACTAAAATGCCTTTCGACACTTTGAGTGCTCCACCTTGACCTGTATACTTATATCCACCAGAATCCAAAACCCCTAATGAAATCAAATTTAACTTAAGCTCAGATACATACCTAACATTTGTTAATTCTCTAACAATACCATGGAACATTATTATTCTAATACTGCCAACCCCAATAGTATTACAGGGGATACTATTTCCCATAAACACTACACCCTCATCAAAAAATTGGTAAGAAATGAATCAATTTCTATGTGAGCACATGTGGTGGGAGGCATCCGAATCTAACTATCATTCTTCTTGATATTTTAAACTACTAGAAACAGATAAAACTTCATTATTCATACCTGAATTTGTTGTGGCCAAATTTTCTTCCTTTGTAGAGTTCTCCTGGGATTCTTTTCTTTTCCAACAATCTTTCTTGAGATGTCATGTTTTTCCATAGTACCAACATTTTTCTCTACCCTTTCTACCCCTTGACTTAGATCATGAAGAACTTCTCTGATTCTACTCTTTTTCTTTGTGTAGACCTCTGAGCCTATGAAGTTGAGGTTACTTGACTAGATTTTCTCCCCATTTCCTCAACCAACAAAGCTCCCACAACAGAATCATAACCTAAAACATATGTTGAGCTAAAGCTAATAGAGGTGACTAGACTATCCCAAGACTCATGTAATGAGCACAATAGTGTAATAGCCTTATCTTCATCTTTGAATTTAACTTCCATACTAGTCAATTGAATTATAAGGGTATTAAAGGTATTTAAATGGTCAACAACTTTCATACCTTCTTTCATCCACAAACTATATAACTGCTTCTTCAAGTAAATTTTGCTCGTCAAGGACTTCCTCATATAAAAACTTTCCATCTTGCTTCCTAAGCCTATGTTGTATCCTCTCCTATGATATTAAACATAACTTCATCTTCCAGACATAGACGAATGGTACTGAGTGCTTTTGCATCTAGTTCTTCCCATTCCCCGTTCGTCATGATTGCTAGTTTCTTCGTCTTTTCCACCAACACCTTTTACAACCCTTGTTGCACTAGAAGGTCTCGTATCTTGAGCTTCTAAAGCTCAAAATTGTTTTTTCCATTAAAATTATTGAAAATTTACACTTTGAACTTTATCCATTTGCTAAAAAAAAACCTCCCAAAAAATACAACTTATAAAAGAGGACCTTTTAAAATATGGAAGAATTAAGTTATGATTCAATGTTGAACCATAAAAGGTTTAAGCCCAAAATAATATTTAAACATATATCTTAAAACCTTTTAAACACATTCACCTTTTAAAGATAAACCTCCACTCATAAATTAAATCGATCCTTTATAAATTATGCACAATCCTTGAGATATGTGCATATAACAATACCTCTACTCCATGCATACCATGTTCTCGACCAAAATTCTCTCTTTCACTAGGTTGAATGGTCAACGCTCCCCCCAAAAAACCCAACAAGGTGCGTTAATTGGAGGATGCTCCCTCCTAGGTATGTGCCAAGCGTATGTGACGCTTCTGTTGATGTTTATAGGGCACGTCCGTCCAGGGACGCTCCACATCCTTCACATGAAAAGCGTCTGGATCTTCCAATACTCCTTAGGGAGCATCGAGGTGATACAAATACGCCCCTTTTTCCATGAAATCATCTTCCAATGCTCATATTGTATTTCCACACTCAGATCCAGTAAGAACTCTCCTTCACGTGCCAAATATCGCCCAAAAGTTCTTCAAATCATGTAGATCTGCTAAACTCGGCTTGGCTCACCTGCACAACATGCTCTAATACCACTTCTTGTTCTGCAATGGAAACATAAATCACAGATATATTTTAATTACAAATATTGAACAATGAGATCAATGCAATCAATACAATCAGACAAATTAACACAACATTTTTACATGGTAAAACCCTATACAGGGAAATTCAATTTATTTATCATTCAAGGGAGATATTACATCATCCAAACTAGGTTTATCACTCACACTCAACCTCTCTTTGCTTCTGGGCTTTACATGGATTTATATCAGCTCTTCACAGTTTATAAAACTGATTACATTAATGTGGATCCCCAAAATGGGTGAATTGTTTCAATAAAAACTCATATAAAGGAGCCACTAAATATGTTACAATCCACAAAATCGTGGGAAATTGTTTGACATATCTCGACAATCTCCACCTTGACAAAAAATTGCCTAAATATCATGTCCAGTTTATTCATCACCTATGCTGCTAGCCAAGAGAATCCAAGCACCACTGTAGCTTCTCTAATAACATTGTTTTCAAAATGATGCTTTGAGACATATGTTGAGGTAGATCTCCTTCAATCCAAAATACCTGCAAAATCTAAATTACAATTATCACATATTAACTGATTGTAACCATTATAGGTGACACTTGTGCCTCTAAAACTCTGAAGCACCCATTTCCCTGCTCCACCTGAATTTTCCATGTGTTTGACAACATCAACTAAATGTGAAATATCTGGTCTTAACCATTTCATCGCATCCAACAAACCTTCTACTCTAATGGCACACAATATACAAGACATAACCTTTTCTTCTATATAAACATGACTGAAACTTGGAGAAAACTTATCATGGAAAGAAACAGGGATATTAACAGATTTCACAATGTTCATACTGAACTTCATCAGTATCAATTTGTGTTATGCTAACCACAACATACCATGTATTCCATCTCTGTGTGCTTCTGTGCTCAAAGTTTGTTTTGCTACTCCTTGATCCTTCATCTGAAATGTCCTGTCCAACTAAGCCTTTATCTCACTAATCTCAACCATGCTTCGATTTGCAACGAGCATATCATCAGAAAATAACATCAATATAGTGAATGCACTATTAACCATATAGTGATGCTTACCCCTTGAAATTTTTTGGCTCACCATGAAGGATTCAAACCTCTTGTACAATTGCCTGGGTACCATTAGGCCATATAATGAATCCTCTAGCATGCAAACAAATCTTCCGTTGTGATCTTGAACTAACCCTTAGGGTTGTTCCATACATACTATATCTTTGTTAATGATGAGCTTGTGGGAAGTAGGATCCCACACATTACATCGCTTTACTAGGGATGATTTTAAGGATGAAAATTTATTTTAAAATGTAGAAACCTTGGCGAATATTAGTAATCCTTCATATGCCAACTATAAATGTTTGGTGATATTTTTATAAAAATATTCAAATTTATAAGGATTCTATATAGTGTGTATAACATTTTGGCAATTTTTAAGGTAAAATAATTTTATCCTATAGAATTTGGGCGAATCATTTTTAGAATAGCGAATCTTTTTTTTGGAAAAACAATGGAAAATTAGCCCATGAGTGAAACTTAGCCCCTAAAATCAACCCTGCCCTTTACACCATCATAAATTGCAGAGATTTAAACAAGAAAGAATTCAGAAACAAAGATTCTAAGTCTGGAAGTGATTTATAACTTACCAGTACCTGCAATTCTTTCTTTCTCATATGACCTTGTTGCTTCTTCCATAAGCAAGAAGACACATTTGTCACCTCAGATGCCACTTCAGTACTTTCTTCTAGCTTATAAAGGTTATCAACCTTTGTTTCCTTCATCACTACTAAACTTCCTTTCAACACTTTGAGTACTCCAACTTCACCTGTATACTTATATCCACTAGAATCCAAAACCCCTAATGAAATCAAATTTAACCTAAGCTTAGGTACATATCTAACATCCGTTAATTCTCTAACAATACGATCGAACATCTTGATTCTAATACTACCAACCCCAACAATTTTATAGGGAATACTATTTCCCATAAACACTACACCCTCATCAATAGATTGGTAAGAAATGAACCAATTTCTATGTGAGCACATGTGGTGGGAGGCACCATGATCTAACTGCCATTCTTCTTTATATTTTAAACTACTAGAAACAAATAAAACTTCATTAGTCATACCTGAATTTGTTGCGGCCAAATTTGCTTCCTTTGTAGAGTTCTCCTGGGATTCTTTTCTTTTCCAACAATCTTTCTTGAGATGCCATGTTTTTCCACAGTACCAACATTTTTCTCTACCCTTTCTTCCCCTTGAATTAGATCATGAACAAGTTCTCTGATTTTGCTCTTTTTATTTGGGTCTACCTCTGACCAACATCACCTCTGAAGTTGAGGTTTCTTGACTAGATTTTCTCCTCATCTCCTCAACCAACAAAGCTCCCACAAAAAAATCATAATAAAAAACATTTGAGAAGACTGATTCCATTCGTCCACTTCATGAATCCATCTAAGTCCCAAAATTCACATGCAACTAGCCAAGATAGTCTCCAATGTCTCTCCATCTCCGCATCTTCACTCCTTCCACTTCAAGGAACCATGCACCCACCACCCGAATTTCAAGTCATACTACTGTTAACCGATTGTTGTAACTCTATGAAGAGCTGCCTCATCCGAAGGGTGTGGTTGACCCATTCATCCAAAACCTAGCTCAACTCAACTACTCTTCTCGATGACGCACACCATGAAGATGTCATTATGGGAATGTTTAGAACCAGCTTCCTACTATAGATCTTCTCTAGTTCACCCCAGTTCATCCAACACACCCAAGTGCTTCACCTTGTTGCAACCCAAAACTACTATTTCCAATCACTTATGCAATCACCCTCTACGTTTCTCTTATGTGATCACTTCTATGGTTATCTTTGCAACAAGTTGTGCAACAAACCCTGTGTTAAATACCTTTCCCAATTAATCCATTCACCAACAAACTATGTGCCTGGTCTCTCCAAGGTGTGCATAATAGGTCTAGCAATTACTTTTGTCATGAATCAAACCAACCAAGTCTTCCTCTGTGATCAACTATGCGATAAGTTTTGAGATAAACTATGGGATGAGTTATGTGATCACCCACCCTGTCCAAGTTCTTTGTCTCACCAAAAACTATGCTCTTGGTCCATACAATGTGTGCACCCAAACCAACCTCCCCATCACACTATCAACCGAACCTCTTTCGTATATCTGATGCAAAGTCTACGATGAACAAGATCGTTGCACCGAACCATTCACCAAGTCTATGAATTTTCCCACTAAACTACCTTCACTATAAATTTACTTCTCAACAAGTGTGCCCCACCATAACTATTTTGACTACAAGAGTGGTGAAGAGCACCAAAATGCTCTGATACCATATGTCGTCGAGAAAGCGGTGAATATCTCCCCAACTGTTCTCCAAAATTTGCAACGAATCGACTATGATACCATCTATCACATCCCCACAACATGCCTTATGGTAATGCACCTCTTGAGGGAGTGCATAACTACAGTGTTTCTCGCTTGGTCGCTTGGAAACACCAAGGTTACTTCATTTGGACTACGCCACTTCACCTAGAGAATACACATACTATGTTCTAGGTTAGCGAGTCACACTCCTACTCTAGCCCAAGTGTTGTATACTTAGACATCTGTTAACATCTTTAACACTTACTCATATTTAAGCATGCATCCATGAAAATGAGAAGCCAAGAGAACAACAACAAAAACAAAAAAGAGAAACATAGATATAGTGCGAGCAACACAAATCATTCCTAACACCGAGGTAAATCTTTGTTATTGCGAAATAATTACAACATGAGCACGACCAACTTGGTTTACAACTTCGATAGAGTAACACGACTTGCCTCACCTCAACAAAACACTCATGAACAAATCCATCACTCTGAGACTCTCTACCACAATTGTCTTCACAACCTCTAGAGGTGCACCTCAAACGTGCCTTCAAACACAGACTTGATGTCTCTTCATTTCCACAGACTTCACAGATTTAGGTTCTATCTCACACATGCCTCCAACAAACATGTGTTTCCAGACTTTCCCAAAACCAAGCCAAAAGAATCTCACCCAACTTTTACCACTGAATCCTCCTTAAGGAAACACAGGTCCTCCCAAGTGGATTGACTTGGCTCCTTGATGGAGCTCTCCCTCTTCATCTACCTTAGAACCACAGAGCCCTCTTGTTCTCCTTGTCCTCCAATTTCTTCCAAGCTTCCTTCTTTGGTTGTGCACCCTTGATATTATATGGAATCCAAGGGTCACTTGTTCTAAACACCATGTCTCTTGGGTGTGTCACATCCCTTTGTGAATCGTTACAATCAACAAACATTGCACCCCTCCATGGACCCAGTGTTCCCATCTATCCTATGCACCGATCAACCGACATGCCTCTTGCACTGGTGCGCCCCATATGTCTAATTGTCTCATCATCCTTGGTACACATTCTGCTTATATGAGTCGAGATGACTCTTCTAAGTGTGTCCCCCATGCATTAGCTGATTTTTCTTCATTGGTCGAGTGCCCAAGTTATGCCTTCAACCCTTCATCAAGTCGTTCATTTTTTTAATTTTATCACAGGGAACCTTGGGTGGAGTCACCCCTTGGCATGTCGCGCATATAAGGAACCACAAATCTCCCCTATATGAAGAATTTTGTCTCCTTATTTGCACCAATCATTCTGCCTACATGATCTCCTCTGTTTTAGTTTGCGGTGGAAGAGTGTGCGTCCAAGCTTGGCACCGCAGGCCTAATAGTTTGCATATTACAGAATAATAAGATTCACCAAGGTTTCTACATTTTGAGATAAATTTTCATGTACTTAAAATGATCCCTATCTGGGTGAAACCTCTATATGTTATAGACACTCGTATCCATGTTTCCAACATTCCCACGGTTCGAAAATTGGTGCGACATAGATGTTCTACCATCAAAATTGTACCATGTAATTTTCCTGCCCTTGAATTATATATATATATATATATATATATATATATATATATATATATATATATATGCATGTATGTATGTATGTACATATATAGCTACATCGTGAAACTGGGCATTGGACAATTCCCAAAACACCATGGGATGAAAGAATCTTTCATCTTTGTGACACTATGAGGATTGAACATGAAAAAAACTTCCTCTTAAATTGCCCTGCCTATTCCCAAATTAGATCCCAATTTTAAAATATTTTCCATAATACATACCTTCCTAACCTCCTAAGTTATCAAAACTATGGTGATCTTGGAATGCTTCTCTGACTGCTTTTTTAGCATAGAAATACACTTTTAAAGAAATCGAAGTAAGATATTACCTTATTAAGTTCTAATACACCAATTGGTCTCAGTGGGCATTCATATTAATTTAGCCTCGAGGGTTAGCTCAATTGGTTTAGAGCCACACATAAGTTTATCTTGATTATTATTGGTCATGTGTTCGACTCTCTTCATTCCCCAAGGGCAAGGCCCCGTAATTAGGGCTTATAGTTTACATGACTTACCATCCATGGAACATTTCATATTAATTTGAATATTTTAAACATTTTGATAGATTTAAATGTGTAAATGTCTTGATTACTCAAAAGACGTGGACTTAAGATTGATCTAAGTTCTTACATTACATGATGGTCATTCAAATATGATCATATTATTTTCTAAATTATTTTTTCTTTTTATATGAAATATCAAACTTCAACTATTTGATAAAGTATCGAAATAAAAATAAATCTTATAAATTTCTTGGAGGAGCTATGATGGGGAGAGGGAGAGAGGCATAATGGGGAGAGAAGAGTGATGGTTGTTTGGATGGTTGTGCGAATATGTAGTCATTTTCCAATGCAAGGAGAGATTTTATAGGTCCTGGTGCTTCTATATAATGTATGGATCTAGTTATTGGTAGGGGTACGTGTAGATTTTAACCTTGTACAATTATTTACTCCAAACAAATTTTCAATAAAAAAACATAAAATATACAATGGAAAATACACACATTACACAGAGATTTTTCCCTTGGAAACCCAAACCGGGAAAACCAACATATTCTATATTCATTCACTCCATACATTGTTTACAATACAATATACATATAGGATCTTGTATCATCCAAAACCCTAATACAATAACTTGGATTAGTCAACAACCCTAATTCCTTAACCGGAAATAGAAAGCCATCGACGAAAACCATGTGCCGAAAAAACACCCAAAAATGGATGCAAAATACTGCCAAATGTTTTTTCGAGGGCGCTGCCCACGAACCACTGCACAGGGGGGCTCCTTCCCCCCTATGATTCCCTGAGAAAGGGGGTGCTTGTTGTTTTCTTTGCAAAGAATATAACACATACCCAACATTCTCCCACTTGTTGTTTTCTTTGCATACAGGGGGTTACAAGGTTACATAGTCAACAATCCAAGGAAACAATGCCATTAAATCCTCTACACCAAGAGAACTTCTCAGTGCTCACAGATTTTGTTAATGAATCTACAAAAATTTTCAAAGTGTCTACCTTCATCACCAACACATTAGTTTCTTCAACCATGTATCTCACAAAGTGATATTGAACATCAATATGCTTTGTCTTTGAATGATAAGTTGGGTTCTTTGCATTAAAAATTGCACTCTAACTATCACAATCTATCTTTACAACTTGTTGTACCAACCGAATACCTTAACACAATCTTTGTAACCATACTGCTTCCTTTCTTGCATGAGTGGTTGTTGTTGAGACCTAAGTCTACACCCCTACCCCTCTTCTCTCATTCCCCTATACCTCCATACAAAATCATTCCTTTTCTGATTGGTTAAGTTGGTTCCCCATTACTAAATGAATCAGTATTTAACATTACCTATCTTGACTATTTTTTTTTTGCACCATCTTTTTCTTTTCTTGAAGGGTAATTACATGTTATGGTTTGAGTTTGAAGTCATTGTCATCATGATTATCATTGGCTAATCTCATAGTAGGAGTTATAGTGTTTTATATGTAGAACACGACTTATTGCAAGAACCAAGCTATTCTTGCAAATGTGGTTGGAGCGCTATTTTTTTAAATTATTTAATAATTTAATGTGTCATTTTAAATGTTTAACCATTTGAATGGCACCTTCATACGTGCACGATCATAAACTAGCATCTCCACACCCATTTTCATGTAGTTTCATCATTATATGGTATCAATCATGGTCGTGAGAACTGTATTGTTCAATCATGGTTACTACAGATTGAATGAAGGGTTAACAACACACATGTATAAGTTTCAATATGAGGATATTTTCATTCACTGCATCATCGACAACAGAACCACCATGTACACCATGGTTCCTCCCCGAGAGCGATGGCAGTTGAACAGGATCGAGCCAAAGGGTCTTGAGCTTTACGAGGCCATACCCAAAATCAAGGATATTTTCATAAAGGCAGAATGGTATGACTTCCTGTGCGCATTTGAAGGACACAACATAGGACTAGCTATGCTTTTTGTGCAGACGTTCAATGACTTCCAGACCCAACTTGGAGATCATATTATAAAACACTTCATTGGAGCATCTTGCACTCTCCCTGCTTGTGGGGAAAGGTGGTTTAAGGAAGGCAAGCTGCCTCTTGACCTCTGCAATAAATTATTGGTTCCCGAGCACCAAGACCCTGACTGGAGCCAAGGAATCCCTGTGTCATGGATAAAGGAAGACTACAAAGGAGCCCTAGCAACAATGCATAGGTGTATAACATGTGAGGGTCAATTCAACATAGTACATTGTTATCACCTTCGTTTCCTTATGCATATAAGTGGAGATAAAGAGCTAAAATTACCCTATTACCTACTTAAAATCCTAACGAAAATGGCCAAGAGGGTTCAAAGCCACCCTGAATCGGCTCACATGAGCCTGTACCATCAAGGCTTAATTAAATTACTGGTGTCTTTCGCTTTAGAGGAACTTGAAATTCCTTGGGGTTATTTATTGAAATGTGTGGGATTGAAAGAGAAAGAATCTGTGACTGATTTGCAGAATGAAGGTGATGCAAGTAAAGATAAGACAAAATTCATGGTTTCTCTAGAACCTGGTAGCTCAATGAATCCTATCCAACCCACAACAAATAAGGGGAAGGGCCCCAAAACAAGGAACACTCCCTCGAAAGCAAACATGCTAGAGACCTCCATGAAGGAGGAGTCCCCTCGCATGCAACTAATGTATTCTACGAAAAAGTGGAAGTAAAGCAAGAGTGGAAAAGTTGCCTGCACACATCCACTTGCATTATAAACACCATAGAGATCTCTGTCATCCAACAATTCAGAGGAGGAGAAAAGAACCTCCATCGAGCAACAACCTAATAAACCTGTGACTAGAATGAGGGGGTAACTTGGATCTAGATCATGCAACAATGAAGTGGTTAAGGGAAAGTTTGTTCCTACATAATCCTTACCTAAAGTATTCCCTGCAACCAGACAAGACAGGAAGAGGAAGGGCAAGCAAGACATTGAATCTCCAAGCAAGACAAACAAAAAAACTAGAATTACAAATCAATTGAGACTGAACTCTGAGGCTCTTTTAAGGCATCATTAAAATACCCCCAGCCAATTGTGATCGAGGATGATGAAAATCATGAATTTTCCAGCATGGAAGAAATGACAGTTAATGTTTTGAAGGGAATGACAGTGAAAAATGAGAAATCAAAGTCTAATGAGGGTGAGACTATAGAAACACCATTTGTAATTGTGAAAAAATAGTATCCTACATAGTCCAATCAACAAGGAATACAATATTATGGACTTGATCTTGAGAAAGAATCTATTGGCACCTCACCACATGCAAGGGATCCTTACCACAGTCCACAAGACATTAAACCAGATATTAAAACTGATACTTTGGGAGTACAAGGGTCCATTAAAGCAACACAAGGAAAAGAACCTGAGGTAAGACACATATATAATATGAGAACAAGGAGTAGAACATTAGCCGACCACAACAAATCTATCACAAAGCAAGATGAGAATAAAATGCAGGTTGAGGTAAAAGCAAAGAAGGTCGATGAGAGCCAACAAGTGCAAAAAATGAAGCTTTAAGTCTAGACCTTGCAACACCACAACCAGGAGTTGGAAAAACTGTACTCCAGACTATAGAAGAAGTATCAAAGACTCCAGAATAAACACTAGAAGACTTGCTGCTTTCTGAAGGAAATAATTTGAAGAAGGACGCTGCTATGAAGGAATACCTAACGAAGATGCTTTTCTATCCAGTTATCTCCCAGTTGG
Organism: Picea engelmannii; assembly: GCA_009831015.1. Classification (NCBI taxonomy): domain Eukaryota; kingdom Viridiplantae; phylum Streptophyta; class Pinopsida; order Pinales; family Pinaceae; genus Picea; species Picea engelmannii. The sequence continues at coordinate 719,099 of ML779317.1, forward strand.
CCTCCAACAATGCACATAGATACAAGTGCTCAATACAGAAATTATTTCTATCAGTCCTAGTCAACTTTTTTCAAAGCTCAGTTCACTTCAGCATATGCATCATTTTAGTTTTATCATTAGTAGCAGTTTTAGTTATTTAAGTTCAAGACTTTTTAAATTAAGGCATAATAAGTGGTCATATGTGTTTGATATGAACCAATTCCTTTTTGTTATGTCAAGTTTGAAGTAAGCATTACTATACTCTAGCAGTATTTAATTAAGTCAATAAGTTGTTATCCAACTGATAGTGTAGAGTTAAGCCTTAGTTTCACATGGACGAGAGCCTCTACAACTTCGATAAATGCAGTTTTTGTATGAATTGAGGGTTCGGTTTTTGGGAAGGAAATCAATATATCAAATTGGTTGAACCTATACTATGATTGGATTAAATCTCTCTACCTGGTGAATATGCTCTTGATGACAATGTTCTTTATGTTCAATTCTATATGTGTTCTTTCTCTTATCTTGAATGCAATTTTTGATGTGTGCAAAGTACATTTCATTTTCCTTCCAACTATTGTATAACTCATCTTTTCTGATATGCAACCTGTAAAAAAACTAATTCTTTAGCAAAGATTTGTTTTATTGCAGACTGTGGGAGTAATTGTGTTTGGATACTAGTTTAATGGCTTGAAATATTATTTTATGACTTAAACTTCTTACAACAGATAATTCATTGAGTTGTTTGTTGTTCTTCCTTTGTTCATCCTTCTATTTTCTCACTTGTCTATCATTTGTGTGCCACCAGCCAAGGAGAACCTACAACCATGTCATCTTGCCAACCCAACCATGTTTTTGTCTTGGTAAAACCAACCCTCCAACTAACCAACAAAATCAAATAATAAAAAAAACAACCATTCCAAACTTGAGGTGGCCTAGCTCTACCCTTTAGCAGTCAAGTGAAGACTTTATGACCAACATCTTCTGGCGCCATTGTTGGGGAATTGAGTAGCGAAATATCTTTCCCTGGAAGAACAAAAATAATCAGATCTGATCTTTGATGGTGAAAAAATACTAGACACATTCAGACTACCACCTTACACCTGGCGACTCCACTGAGTAAACTTCACAAAAGAAATATTGGCTCCCAAAAAAGGACTCAAGCGATCCAAATTTGAGCACATCAAAGCCACTAAGGATCATCCTAACCCTGAGAAGGATACAATAGTCTCTGAACCAGAAAGAGAACTAAGAAAATCAACCCTAGCTCAGAGATATACCTCATCCCTCAAGGGAAAAGCTGCACCTAAAGAGTCTACTTTTCTCCATTATCACAAGTAGCTTGAACTTGCTAGCCCTGAGAATCACATTTTCAAGGACCCTTAGATTCCTTTAACCCCCACCTCTACTTCATCATCCAGTCCAACATCCACCCCTATATCTCCAATCGAACCCTAGATTCCTATTTCCTAAGCAATGGATGTTAATATGATGGAAGTCATAATTACTTCCAGATATGCACCCCTAGTTTTTCATGTAGGATTACATGCACTCCCAACCACATATTATATGAAATAATTTCCAATATATAATGGGGAAGGGGATGTCACATCTTAGGAGCATCTAGTATCCTTCTACATCTTTGTAGACAACTTCAACATTGACTATGCAGATGTGTGGATGCAATTGTTTGTACAGAGCCTTGACGGGGAGGTAAGGAAATGATTTTAGGATCTCCCTCTAGCCTCCATTACCGATATTGATGCATTAGATGAAGGTTTCATAAAGAAATGGGGATATATATGAGATTATATGTATTACATCACTAATTTTGGGGATCTTAAGAGAAAGAATGGCAAGTTTATTTCAGACTTCACTAAGAGATTCAATAAGATGCATGGCATAATCCCAGACGAGATAAAAACAACTAAATCCTCTGCCAAGATCACTTATGACAATGCATTTGATGCATAATTCTCCCTTCTGTTGAGGGAGAGAAGATCCACCACCTTGTTGTCCATGCAAGGAGCAGTCATTGAGGTTGAGTCTAACATCCTAGCATTAGATAGGTTAAAGACTAGATATTATAAAGACAAGAAGAAACAAAGGGATGATTCCCCTACCTCTTCTAACCCAACCACATCTAATCCTAAACTTGATGATATGAACACAACATTAAAGGATTTGACATCTGAAATAACTAAGCTGAAATATGAATCTAAGCAACCAAACAAAGCTTTTCAAGGGGCTGGGAATAGAAATCCAAACTAGTTTAGGAGGTCAAATGATGTCCCTCAGATAATGCAGAGAAAAAGGAGGAATGTTGATGATCAAAGAGTGGTACCTCCTTTCCAAACCAATCAAATTGAGGAAATTTATATAGAAAGTGATGTTGTGGATGATGTTGTTGTACTCTTCAATGAAATTGATTTTTATACCAGTCACTTAACACAACAAGATTATGAGGTAGCACAACTGTCAAATTAGTTTGATATTGAGGTAGGGGAAGAGGGAGTTATTCAAGGCCAACCCCAAAAGAACTATGATTTGAGTCCTAGAACATGGGTTCCCAAAGCCACCACCTCCGATCAAAACAAAAAACTAGAAGTTCCTCCCAAGACAAATCCAAGCAAGGGTACATTGACTAAATCTCACCATCCTCCCCCATCTAAACCTGTTGTCCATAAAGTAAAGGAAGTTGATAGACCACAAGCCTCTTTTAGACTAGAGCATGAGTTGAGAAAAATAAATATCCCCATGCCTTTGTCAGAATTGCTGAAAAATGAGCCATTCAAAAAACCTATTATGAAGGTTATGCAACCACCTACTTCTGTTGTAACTTCTGATGTAATCAATTTGCAGGATGAAAACCCATCCATCACTATGGGTCCACATATTGAGTATGGATATGATGCCTCTCCACCATTGTCCATGACAAGATCCTACATAACTATCTCATGGACTCAGGTGCCTCACAATGGCATGCCTAAGATTGTAATGGAGGAACTAGGTTTGGAGATCACCAAGCCCTACCAAGACCTTTACTCCTTTGACTCTTAAAAAGCGAAATGTTTGGGATTGATAAAATTTCTAGTGGTTTATTTGGCATAGTTACCCATGAAAAGTGTAGTGATGGACATCGTTGTGGCTGACATTCCCCCCAAGTTTCGTATGCTCTTGTCCATGACATGGGCCAAGAAGGTTGGAGGATCATTACAAATGGACCTCACATATGCTACCATCCTTGTTTTTGGAGGAGAACATAGGAGGCTATATAGGGAGGTCACTTTGGCATATATTGTCAGTGATCATCAAAATCCAAGAAACCATCCAGTTTATGTTGTTGAGGATGAGATCGACTCATTTGTTTTCCATTTAAATGATGATGAATCAGAAATATCAGTCAACAAATGCATAAATCATTCACTGACAGATCAACAGAACAAGGTATGGAAGATGTTTTTTGATGGCTCTTCATCAAAGGAAGGTTCTGGGGTTGGTATAGTCCTCATTTTCCCTACACAAGAGGTAATAACACTATCTTACAAGATGGAATTTGAGACTACTAACAATATAGATAAGTATGAAGCTCTAGTGTTGGGATTGAGGGCTGCCAAAGACATGGCCATTGACAGTTTGGCATTTTTTGGTGATTTTGAGTTGATTATCAACCAAGTCAAAAAAATCTATCAATCTAAACAACAGAGGCTCAAGCAATACAGGAACGAGGTATGGGACATGGTTGACAACTTGTTTTTAGAACTTAACATATCCTTCATACCTAGAGAGGAAAATCAGAAGAAAGATTCTTTGGCCTTGGTTGTTATTACCTTCGGACCTCCCATTGGTCCAAATATTAAGTATTAAGTGGAATTCAAACATATGACAACAATACTAGACAACATAAAGCACTGTAAATCCTTTAGTGATGATTTGGAGCTATAAATTTTTCTGCAGACCATTGAATAATTCTCCAGTATATCAATATATCAAGAGGGTGAAGAGGATGAATTAGAAAAACATCAAACATCTCATGTGTTGAACAAAGTGGTTGGCCACAACATTATGGAACTTAAAAAAACTCACATCCCCAGGGGTCTAGTGTCACTTGAAAGGTTATTTGACAATTATAATGTCTCCAGAGAAGATGCCATAAAAAATTAAGAAGAAGAGGTAATGGAATGAAACATTGGGACTGCTAAAAATCCCAAAATAGTCAATCTGTCCAAGGCACTAGTTGCAGAACAAAAAGACAGGTATGTCAACCTCATGAAAAATTTTGCTGATATTTTTGCATGGTCGTATGAGGATTTGAAGACATTTGACACTGACATCATCCAACACAAGATCCCTCTAAAGGATGGTTCTAAACCATTCGGACATAAGATTAGACAATTTAATCCAATGTTGATGTTCATTATTGAAAAAGAGTTGAAACGAATGCTTGATACAAGAATTATTGTTCCCTTGAGGTACTCAGATTGGGTGTACAACTTGGTACCTGTTAGGAAAAAGAGTGGGGAAATACACTTGTGTGTTGATTTTAGAAATATCAACAAGTGTTCCCTAAAGGAGAACTACTCCCTACCCAAGCTGGACCATATTTTGCAAAGGGTAGTAGGTGCCCACAAGATTTCCTTGCTAGATGCAGGGATCATTTTAGGGGCTAAATTTCTCCATGTGCTAATTTTCCATGGTTTTTCCAAAAAAAAGATTCTCTATTTTAAAAATGATTCGCTCAAATTCTATAGGATAAAATTATTTTACCTTAAAAATCGCCAAAATTTTATAAAAACTATATAAAATACTTATAAATTTTAATATTTTTATAAAAATATCACCAAACATGTATAGTTGACATATGAAGGATTAGTAAGATTCACCAAGGTTTCTACATTTTAAAATAAATTTCCATCCTTAAAATCATCCCTGGCTGGATGGATAATCTGGTTATAACCAGATAACAGTGTGTGATCAAGACAAGGAAAAAACAACATTCACCACCCCATGGGGGACATTCATGTACGACAAGATGCCCTTCGGACTGATGAATGCAGGGGCCACCTTTCAGAGGGCCATGGACATAGCCTTCATGGGGGGAAAAGACAAATTCATGGTTATATATTTGGATGACATCACCATTTTCAACAAATCCGATGATGAACATTTACAACACCTTAAGCATATTTTTCGGAAATAGAAAAGGTATGGGACTCTTTGAATCCCAAGAAGTCCCACTTTTCCATGTCGAAAGGTAATCTCCTAGGCCACATCATATCAACAGGAGGAATAAAGATAGACCCAAAGAGAGTTGATTCCATTCAGGAAATTGAAACCCCCAAAAATAAGAAGTATATTTAGTCTTTTATAGGAAGAATAATTTTTTTAAGGCACTTTGTGCCAAAATTTGCTGAAATCATAAGGCATATCACTAACATGTTGAAGAAAGATGATGTTATTAAGTGGTCACTAGAAGAAAAATCAACATTCCAAAGGATCAAGAAAGCTTTAGTTGTAGCCCCTATATTGGTCAACCCTAACTAGTCCAAAGAGTTATTTATCTTCTCTTTCACTTCCGAGGAAACCATTGTTGTAGTACTGCTGCAAAAAAGTGAAGAAGGACATGAAAAACCCATATCCTTTTTTAGCAAAGCCCTCCAGGATGTTGAGCTGAAGTATGACATATTAGAAAAGCAAGCTTATGCATTGGTCAAAGCTTTGAAGGCCTTCATGGTGTATGCGTTATAGTCTAACATAACAAACTATGTTCCTGGCAATAGTGTCAAAGAGATTCTGGTCCATCCAGACAGTGAAGGGAAGAGAGGAATATGGATTGTAAAATTATTGGAGTATGACCTGCACATAAAACCCACTAGGCTGATTAAGGGACAGAGACTTGCCAAGTTGTTATCAGAGTCAAACTATAAGGTGTTGGAATTACATCAGACCTTCACCCAATCAGATGCACCCATAACACAGTTTGGAAATGACATCATGCAAGTATCTGAAAACTACTCTTATTCACCTTGGTATAGAGATGTTATTTACTTTATGCAGCATTTAGAATGTCCACTAGATTTGAAAAAGACGAGTGTCAGGTCTCTCAAATTAAAAGCTATAAAATTTAGCATTTTAAATCAGATATTGTATTGGATGGATCCTGCTGGCATCTTATTAAAATGTCTTGATGAAAATGAATCTAAACAAGTCACAACAGATATTCACAGAGGATTTTGTGGAGGACAACAACATTGGAAAGCCACACCCCTAAAGATCCTAAGGGCATGGTACTACTGGCCCACCCTTTTCTATGATGTATTTACGATAGCAAGGGCATGCATTTAATGTCAGAAGTTTGCAGTCAAACAGAAATTACTCCCACTACCCCTAAAGTCTATCACTACCAGTGGTCCCTTTCAACAATGGGGGTTATATTTCATAAGTGAGATAAATCAACCCTTCAATGGGCAGCATAAGTGGATTCTCATTGCCACTGACTATTTTAACAAATGGATTGAGGTTTTTCCCACCAAGAATGCTACTGATAAGGTGATCGTGAACTTCTTGGAGACAAATATATTTTCCAGGTTCGACTGCCCTAGAAAGATAATAATAGAAAATGCCCAAGTATTCAAGTCCAAGGCCATGATTGACTTCTGTGGTAGCCATAAAATTGCCTTAACATATTCCACACCCTACTACCCTTAGGGAAATGGGATGGCCGAGTCATCAAACAAGACTCTAATCAGGATCATCAAGAAATTGTTGACTGAAAACAAGAAATCATGGGACTCTAAACTTAAGTACGCCCTGTGGGTTGATAGGATCAACACCAAGAAATCTTTGGGAACCTCACCATTTCAGCTAGTCTATGGGATAAATGTTGTCTTCCCTACTCAACTCAATATACTAGTCCTAAAATTCTTACAGGAAGAAATTGAGGATCCAAATGACATTTAGAGGAGAATCTTTCAAGTTATAGAGGTTCAATAAAAGAGAGAAGCACTGAATCAGACAACTGAGGCATACCAAAGAAAGGTCAAATCATATTTTGACAAGAAAACCAATAAGGATATCTTTCAAGAAGGCGACCTAGTCTTGAGGTGGGATGCCAAAAGGGATGAGAAGCCTAAGCATGATACTTTCTATAACCTTTGGTTTGGTCCTTTTAAGGTGGTTAAGATTCTAGACAATAATACATTTGTTTTTCACAATCTAGATGATACTGAGATATTTGGTGGCCTAGTAAATGGGCACTTCCTGAAACACTATTTTGCTTGAAATACTGAGGGAATGTCCCTCTTCTACCATATCTTCTTTTATTTTTCATTACATTTGATTAGTTAGTTTGTGTGTGAATAAAGACTCCATATCCCAACAAAGGAACTGGGGTGTAGCTACATTTTTTAATTTCAGAGATGCATGGATGCAAGACAGTGGAAGATATACATGGATGACAGATAGGAACATAGGTAAGATAAGGGTGGTGGGAACAAGTTATTGAATTCCAACGAACCTGATCTGTTGTTCTCAACACCCCACAAGGAGGTGATGTCCTCTCTTCTCTCATTACCCTATACCTCCATAAAATATTATTCATTTTTTGATTGGTTAAGTTGGTTCCCCATTACTAAATGAATTAGTATTTATCATTCCCTCTCTTGAATGATTTTGTTTTGCACCATATTTTTTTTTCCCGAAGGGTAATTACATGTTATGGTTTGAGTTTGAAGTCCTTTTCATCATGCTTATCATTGGCTCAGCTCATAGTAGGTGTTATAGTGTTTTATATGCAGAACAAGGCTGATTGCAAGAACCAAGCTATTCTTGCAAATGTGGTTGGCGCACTAATTTTTTAAATTATTTAATAATTTAATGTGTCATTTTAAATGTTTAACTATTTTAATGGCTCATGCATACATGCAAGATCATAAACGAGCACCTCCACATCAGGTTTCACATAGTTTCATCATTATACAATATCAATCATGTTCATGAGAACTGCACTATTCAATCATGGCTACTACAACTTGAACAAAGGGTTAACAACACACATATATCCATTTCTATATGAGGAGATTCGTATTTACTACATCATTGACAAAATAACTACCCTGTACACCATGGTTCCTCCCTAAGAGCGACGACAGTTGAGAAGGACTGAGCCACAGGGTCTTGAGATTTTCGAGGCCATACCTGAAATCAAGGATATTTTCGTAAAGGGAGAATGGTATTACTTCCTATGTGCATTTGAAGGACACCACAAATACCTAGCTATGATTTTCACGTAGACGTTTGATGGCTTCCAGACCCAACTTAGGGATACCTGGATTCATATTACATAACACTTCATTGGAGCAGCTTGCACTCTCTGATGCAGACCGCCCCTTCTCTCCTTAGGGATGCGTGACCTCCTGGTCAAGGATATTTAAGAACTTGAGCTAGATTATCTCCTCGAGACCTTACTCGCACAAAATTGAATTAACATAAGCCCTTTTATCCCTTTAGGTGTAGATCGTATGGTACCAGCAGACCCCTTTCCTTAGCACGTTTGGATTTTTTTTTTAAATTTCAGGCGCTAGACCTTCTCCACATGTGACCTCAGACTATGATCTGGGGATTAATATCTTGGTCACTTCATGACTTCGGGCTTTGACGATTTTGGAGGCACCTACCTCCGTTTTCCCCGAAGTACTTTTCCCCAAAGTTTTTGGATCTCTGCCATGTATCCTCGCTGCAAACAACGACTAAGATTTACTTCACCATTTCGTGACTTAGAAAAAATTATTATCTGTTGGGTGCCAGTTCTTCGAAGTTCTTCCTTCCTGAACCTTGCTTATCTGTTGCCACGTACCCGCCTTCCAACCAATGACTAGGATCCCTTCGCAGCTTCGGACTTTGGCGATTTTTCACCCTTCTACACTCCAAATCCTCTGAATCGCAAACTGTTGAAGGAACTCATGGCTAACCATTGCGCAACTCTCCTAGATCTAACTATTTGGAATAATATTGCTTCCTCTTGATGGGATATTGATCGTTAATTTGAAAAACCCTTAAAGGGCTCCTCCCTTTTGAATATTTCTCCTGCCAACTCTTTGGAATTTGTCTTTCCTCCGAACTCTTAGCTCTTTAGAGGGTTTTCTTCGACACTTAGTCGAATTTTGGATCTGTGCACTCCTTGAAACATATCTTCACACACACTTCTACGAGAAACCTCTCGAGCTACTCCTCCTGAGCTTCTGAGTCAAGGTTCTGTCGACGCACACCTTGTGGATGAAATTCACACTCTACATATAATTTCCCAGTTACCTCTTCCAAACTCCGAGTCAAACCAGACTCTGTGAACTCACTCCTTGCGAATAACACAGACTCCTTGCGTAAGCTCATGGAAGAGAAACAAGTGAAACTTATCTAATGTTTCATAGATTCATATAGTTCACCATGAATTCACACATTCAACAATGAAACTCATACATGCGTGAAAATACAAAGTAACAGAGGGCATAATGTAAATAGAAATCCTACTATTCATCCAAGCAACAACAACACCACACATTTGGGTCAATACCTCTCTGTTATATTTAGTCAAATCTACATGATCTATATCAACATTCAACATCTTCTAACTAAATTTCAACAACAATACTGAACTAATTTGCAACTACCATAATATTCAGCAGCCTCATTTGGGCATACAACACCTCTACTTATACTAGAGGGCTCATAGGGTTTCCTCTAACTACCTATCTTATCGAAGAAATCTCTAACAACTACTTAACCCTTGTTACATTAAAAGTCTGAGACAAATAGATAAGAGCGAAAGCTCCAAATCTGTGCCGAAATCAACTACATTAAAGGAAAATCCGATCTCTCCCAATCTCATGTGATCATTCAGCCTTTGAATATTAAAGATCTTTTTAATTCACAATCCATTCAAAAGGTTTACATGATACATTAGATTTTAAAATTCAAAAATAATTCAAAAGGCGCGCTAGGGCACTGAGCTATCTCTCCACGTGCGCTTTGCTGACGATGCTCCTGCATCATACTCCTCTGGACAAAAATTCTTAGACTCATGTCCATGAGCTCCTGCATTGATTTTCCATGCTTCTTCATATCAACTTCATTTACCCAACTAGAATCTTCCATTGGGTGTCCTTTACACTTTACCAAATACTCCAAATAAGTCTCTCTCCTGGTCTTCTTACCAATCCTATTATCAATGATCTTCTCCATATATGGATTTTCTGCTACAGGCATCTGCTTCTCCCACTGAATATCTTTCTGATCTTCTGATTCTTTTGTGTCATATTCCCTATAAGGATATAGGTATTAATTGTTAAATATGGGTGATATACCCACGTCCTCTGACAACTCTATCTCATAAGCATTTGTACCAAATTTCCTTAGGATCTTGCATGGTCCTATCTTCTTCAGCTTCAGTTTGTTATATGTTCCCCTTAGGAACCTTTCCTTCCTGAGATGTGCTAAAACTTGATCTCCTACCTCTAATTGAAGTTCTCTCCTATGTTGGTCAACTCTGCATTTATACTCTCTGCTACTGTTCTGCAACTGCTCCTTGATCTGATTATGAAGCTTCTGCATTTCTACATCAAAGTTTTCTTCTCCAACGCTTCTGAATTCACTTTACTCCAGATCTCTCAATTATGATACTCCTCTTGGATTCATCCCATACACTATCTGGAATGGGCTCCTTCCTGTACTTCTGTTTGGTGAGTCATTATATGTGACCTCTGCTTGTGACAGAATTTGATCCCACTGGTTGTGAGGTTCAGTGACCAAAATTCTCAACAAATTTCCTAAACTCCGATTTACCACCTCATTCTATCCATCCGTTTGACGGTGATATGCTGAACTAAAAGAAATTTATTTCCCCAACTTCTTCCATAATGTTCTCCAGAAATGACTAGCAAATTTAGTGTCCATGTCTGATACAATACTCTTGGGAAACCCATGAAGTCTCACAACTTCTTTGAAAAACAAATTTGCAATGTGTGTTGCATCACTAGTATTTTGGAATGAGATAAAGTGTGCCATCCTTGAGAATCTATCAACTACAACAAATATGGAATCACTTCCCCTTTGGGTTGGCAATCCCAACACAAAATCCATGCTTATTTCATCCCAAGGCCTATCTGGAATAAGAAATGGTTGATACAATCCAGTGTTTTGTTTCTTTCCTTTTGCATACTGGAAAATATTACATTTGTTTACAGACTTCTTCACCTATGATCTCATACATGGCTAATAGTATGAACTGTTCAACTGTGCAAATGTCTTTTCATGGCCAAAATGTCCTGCTAGGCCTCCATTATGTTTTTCCTTCAACATATTTTCTCTCATTGAACACTTTGGTATGCACAAATGGAAACCTTTAAACATCAATCCATCTTGAATCATATACTCTGTCCACTGACTTCTGTCTCTGAGCACATTATTCACACATGCTTCATATGCCTCTTTAAAATCTGGATCATCATAATACATCTCCTTAAGGTGTTCAAACCCTAAGGTCTTCACTTGAAATTATTGCAGAATCAGACATCTCCTGCTCAATGCATCAACAACTTTGTTAGCATTACCAGAAATATGTTTAATGACAAAAGTGAAATTTTGCATAAACTCTATCCACTTAGCATGTCTTTGATTTAACTTCTCATGTCTGGTTGTGAATTGTAAAACCTGATTATCGCTATACAAAACAAATTCTTTTGGAACAAGGTAGTGCCTCCAATTCTTCAAGGCTTGAATTGTTGCATAAAATTACTTATCATATGTGGAGTACTTCTTCTTAGTGTCATTCATATTCTCACTGAAATATGCAACATGCCTATTATCTTGGCTCAAGACTGCTCCAATTCCAACTCCACTAGCATCACAACTTACTTGAAATGTCTTTCCAAAATTTGGCAAGACCATAATTGGTTGTTCTGTTATCTTATCCTTCAATACCTTGAAACCTTTCTCATCCTCTTCTGTCCACTTTAAAGACTTGTGCCTCTTCTTCACTGTATCCAATATTGGTGCACAAATTCCACTAAAATTTCTAATGAACTTCCTATAGAAATCTGTTAATCCATGGAAACTTCTCACCTCAAATATGCTTCTTGGAGATGGCCATTCTTTGATTGCTCTCACCTTTTCGGGATCCATCTTCAATTCATTTGAAGAGATCACAAAACCAAAATAAATGAGTTATGTCTTCATAAAAGAGGAATTCTTCAGATTTATCAATAGCTTCTCCTGATGTAGTCTTCTCATCACTAATATCAGATGTCTCAAATGCTCTTCTTCAGTTTTACTGAAGACCAATATAAAATCCAGATATACAATAAAAAACTTACCAATGAAATATTTCAATACCTCATTCATCAATATCATAAAAGTACTTAGGGAATTTTTCAAGCCAAATGGCATAACAAGCCACTCATGCATCCCTTCATTTGTCTTGAAGGTTGTTTTCCACTCATCACCTTCTCTCATCGTTATTTGGTGGTATCCACTTTTCAAATCTATCTTTGAAAAATAATTTTCTCCACTTAAAAAATCCATTAAGTCATCCATCCCTGGAAAAGGAAATATGTACATGATGGTGATCTTGTTTATGACTCTTGTGTCTGTACACATTCTCCATCCTCTATCCTTCTTTGGACTCAACATAGTTTGTACTGCGCATGGACTCAAGCTTTCTATGACCAAACCCTTGTATAATAAATGCTGGACTTGTGTCTTTACCTCTTCATTCTCTTGAGGTGTCAATATGTATGCTGCTTTGTTTGACATACTTGCTCTTGGTATTAGATCAATGTGATGGGTGATACTCTTGATGGGTTGAAATGAATTAGGTAACTCATCCACTACTATGTCAGAAAAATTATCTAACAACTCCTGAACTTCCTCAAGAAAATCATCCATAGAAGTACTTGTAAGGAAAACTCTGGGTTTCCTCACCGCAAAAAATTGCATCTCTTGTTCCTTCCTAACTTCACTAAGGGGTTCCTTCCCACTCATGAGAATTATACTTGTGCTGGCTTCTTCCTTTACTTTATTCTCCTCTCTTGGAAACAACATGTGTGTCCTACCATTCTTCTCCAAAGTATAAGTATTTTTTCTCCCATCATGAATGAAATTCCTGTCAAATTGCCTTGGTCTCCCCAACAAAACAAGACATACATCCATGGTAATCACATCACACCGAATCTCATCCCTATATCCTCCTAATTTAAATTCAACGAGGCATTGTTTAGTTACCATTACCTAGTGTCCTTTCTAACCATGAGAATTTATATGACTTTGAATGTGCAGTTTCCTCTAGCTCCAATTTCTCCACCATCTCTGTGGATACTAAATTATCAATTCTCCCACTGTTAATTATCACTTTGCATACCTTGTCTTTATTCTTGCAAGCAGTATTGAATGAATTGTTCCTCTGCACTGGATTTTCAACCTCTGGCTTTGGCTTCAAGAGAACCTTCTTCAACATCAGGGGTTTTCTATCTTCTGCACCTTTTGCTTCAACATTCAGCTTATGCTCTTCCGAAATGTGAGCTTCACCTCCTTCTTTATTTTTCTCGGGACATTCCCAAGACATGTGTCCTATCTTTCCACAGGCATAAGACTTTACCACTCTACCTCTGCCTCTTCCTCTTCCTCAATAAAAATAATTTCTTCCACCACTCTGTCTCCCTTGGGAACTTCCTCCTCTTTCTGAGTGACTATGTGGTTTTTCAGTCTCACCCTTGGGCTTCTATGCCTTGTTCTGGACAATTCCCTTACCTATGTTTGGACTTCTTCCTCTGCTTCATTGATTCTATTTTCTGGCCAACTTATCTTCTTCATTCAGTGTAATATGATAAGCCTCCTCTACTATTCTCACTGTCATCATGTCGATTTCATCCTGGATCTCATATCTCAAGCCATTTATATACCTAACAAATTTTTCATCATCTTTCTCCCTTTGTCCAGTCCTAATGTTCAGCTTGTAAAACTCCTCTGTGTAGTCTTTCATTGTTAACCATTTCTGCCTCAGGTTTTGCAGCTTCTTGAACAAATTTATCTGATAGTCATTGGGTATGAGCTTAGCCTTCTTCTTGGCTACCATTTTGTTCCAATTCTTGATCTTTTGCTTACCTTTGCTTCATCTTTCAGCTTGCAGTTCATCCCACCACAGTGTTGCATGTCCTTTTAACCTGGTGACAACATGCCTCACCTTCTTCTCCTCATCGATGTCTTCATAGTACAAATAATTATCCATGGATCTTATCCAATCCAACAATTCGTCGGCATACAAATTTCCTTCATACATCGGGATGTCTATCTTTGCTCTAGCTCCCAATTTGGCAACCACTTTCAGCAAGCGTTCATCGACATCATCTTCCCCTGCAGCTTCTTCAACTTCTATTTCTTCACTTTATGCATCACTGACGTCTCCAACATCAAGTGATCTCCTTTGTGTTGTCTCCATCGCATCCAACCTTGTGCAAAGTTCTCTCATTTCTCTTTCTACAAATCGATTTTCTACATATGGCTCTGCATGTCTTCTAGGTGGCATTGTGCTAACCTTTTCTCCACTCACACAGAGTACAATTTGAGCTCTTTAGGCTCTGATACCACTTGATATAGACCCCCCCTTCTCTCCTCGTTGCTGCATGACCTTCTAGTCAAGGATGTTTAAGCACTTGAGCTAGATTAGCTCCTCGATACCTTGCTAGCCCAAAATTGAATTAACATGGGCCCTTTTATCCCCTTAGGTGTAGGTTGTATGGTACCCATGGACCCCTTTCCTTAGCACTTTTGGATTTTTTTTAATATTTCAGGCGCTATCTCCTTTACACTAGCCCTTCTCCACATGCGACCTCGAGATATGATTCGATTCTTAATCTCATGGGTGCTTCATGACTTCGGGCTTCGACAGTTTTGGACACGCCTACCTCCCTTTTCCCCGAAGTACCTTTTCCCCAAAGTTTGTGGATCTCTGCCACGTATCCTTGTTGCAACCAACGACTAAGATTTACTTCACCATTTCATGACTAAGCGAAAATTGTTGTCTGTTGGGCACAAGTTCTCTGAAGTTCTTCCTTCCTGAACCTTTCTTATTCGTCGCCATGTACTTTCCTTCAAACCAATGGCTAGGATACCTTCGTAGCTTCAGACTTTGGCGATTTTTCACCCTTCTACACTCCAAATCCTATGAATCACAAAATTATGAAGGAACTCACAGCTAACCATCACGCAACTCTCCTAGATCTGACGGTCTAGAACAATCCCGCTTCCTCTTGACGGGATCTTGATCGTTAATTTGAAAAAACCTTAAAGGTCTCCTCCCTTTTGAATATTTCTCCCTCTAACTCTTTGGAACTTGTATTTCCTCTGAACCCTTAGCTATTTAGAGGGTTTTCTTCGACACTTATTCAGATTTTGGATCTGTGCATGCCTTGCAACAAATCATCACACACACACACACACTTCTACGAGCAACCTCTTGAGCTACTCCTCCTAAGCTTCTAAGTCAAGGTTCTGTCGACGCACAACTTGCAGACGAAATGCACACTCTACATATAATTTCTAAGTTACCTCTTCCGAACTCTGAGTCGAACTAGACTCTGTCAAGAAACTCCTTGCAGACAAAACACACTCCTTTCTTAATATTGTGGAAGAGAAGCAAGTGAAACTTATCTAATGTTTCACAGATTCATATAGTTCACCATGAATTCACACATTCAACAATGAAACTCATACATGCATGAGAATACAAAGTAACAGAGGGAAGAATGTAAATAGAAATCCTACTATTCATCCAAGCAACAACAACACCATGCATTTGGGTCAATACCTCTTTGTTATATTCAGTCAAATAGACATGAGATATATCAACATTCAATAACTTCTAACTAAATTTCAACAACAATACTTAACTAGTTTGCAGCTACCATAGTATTCAACAACCCCATTTGGGCATACAACACCTCTACTTATACAAGAGGGTTCATAGGGTTCCCTCTGACTACCTATCTAATCGAAGTAAGAGCTAACAACTACTTAAGTTGTGTTACATTAAAAGTATGAGACCAACAAATAAGAGTGAAAGCTCTAGATCCAAGCTGAAATCAACTACATTAAAGGAAAATCAAATCTCTCTCGATCTCAAGCGATTATTCAACCTCCGAATACTAAAATATATCTTTAATTCACAACCCTTTCAAAAGGATTACAATATACGCTAGATTTTAAAATTCAAAAATAATTCAAAAGGCACACTAGGGCATTGAGCTATCTCTCCACATTGATCAAAAAATGAAGAAGACTTGAAAAACTTGAATAATTATTGCAAGTGAAATGTTATGTGTTTAAAGCAACAGGATCAATTTGCAACACATAAATTAAGGATTACTTATG
>ML779317.1:744137-757793 GCA_009831015.1 Picea engelmannii
AACACCTTGTAGAGCATGCCCCGCACAAAATATTTGTTATATGGATCTAAAAATGGTACACAGAATACTAAATACTGTACTCTAACCAATACATTTGGTCTTACTAAATTTGGATCTGTTATGAAGAAGTTATGATGTTTGTACCTGGAACACCTGTTTTAGACTAGTTTCAGGACTAGCCACAAACCTTATTTTCCATGGAGTGTAACTCCAAAAAACAGCAACCCACCAGTTGAAATTTGTATCACAGCTACTTGGATATGTTTCCTCAATGGCCTCCCAATTTCATGGTCTGAATAATTCTAGAAAAAAAGTTATTGCGAAAATGGTGAGATGACCTGTAAATAACATACCTTAGAAAACATCATCAAAAGAATTTATCCTCCCTTGAATTTCGACCTTCTTTACTTCACCTTCCCTCTGAAATTTGGCTTAGATATCCTTTGGTTACCTCAGGCACTTGTAGGTATTCAATATTCTCAAGTGTGATTAAAATGAGAGAGCCTTTCCTCTTATTTATACTTTCATGTAGCCTCCTCAAGGGGTTACCTTTTAACCATCTTAACGCACTTTCCTTATTTTAGGGCTAACCCACTTCTAACCACTTGTCCACTTAGAAATTTCTTCATTAAATTTATTATTTAAATAATTTCTTTTGTATCCACTTTGACTTATAGTACACTCATCACTTCACTTTATTATTTAAATTACCTTCTAACCATCTTAACCCACTTTTTTTTATTTTAGGGCTAACCCACTTCTAACCACTTGTCCAGTTAGTAATTTCTCCATTAAATTTATTATTTAAAAAATTTATTTTGTATCCACTTTGACTCATAGTACACTCATCACTTCACTTTGTTATTTAAATAATTTCTTCTTTGCATCCACTTTGACTACTTTGACCTTTTGGGGCTTCTAGATGACTCATGAGGGTTCTCCAACTTCACATGGGCATAACTCTCTAACCGTGAGTAGTTATGTGACGTTCCACATACCACCAGAAATAGCATGACATGTACTATCCATCTAGAATAGTATTACCTAAAAATATGTCAAAACTCATAACATTATCCATCAAAAAAACTTGTGTCCATTACCCAAAACTTTGTACTACCAGAATTCACTACTAGATTTTCTTCAAGGGTTGACATCAATGACAACCAACCCAATTAATCAACAATCTCCTCCTTTTCCATTGATGGCAACATTATGAACCAATACTGAAGTCATATCATGAAATACTGAAGTCATATCACTCATACTCCCCCTGTGACCATCGCTCCCCCTAGAACCATGCCTCTATTCTCTGCATCTGATAAATCTCTCCCCCTTTGTCATCAATGGAAAAGGTATATTTCCATCTGGGGCTGCTCCCCCTGACTAAAATATTCCTAAAACTGATCTCCCAACCTGAACTATCCTCTTTATGGTGCTTCCTCATGTAAATATAAGACATATAAGATAAGCATTCAAAAGCATTCATTTTGGCGTAGAAATTACTCCGAGTCTGGCGAAGATACTCAAAGGCTTCCCTTGGAAGTGGTTCTGTAAAGATGTATTCCACTTGTTATTTTGTGCCCACTATTCAAATATGATGTTCTTCTCTACAACTTATTCTCGTAGAAATTGATACTTGATTGGAATGTGCTTCGTAATGGAGTGCATCATCAGGTTCTTTAAGACACTGAGGACACTTGTATTATCAAAATAGATTGGAATGGGCTCATCATACTCAACCTGTATATCTGTCAGAGTTTGCTTCATCCATAGAACCTATGTACAACATCCTGTTGTTGCAATATACCTGGATTCGACTGTAGATAAATATAATGATGATTGTTTCTTTCTTAGCCAAGAGACTAAACACTCACAAAAGTAGAATGTTGCTCCATTGGTGCTTCATCAGTCATCAATGCAACCTACCCAATCTGCATTTGTGTAGGCAATAAGTGATATATCATTTCCTTTTGGACACCATAATCCAAACTCTTTTTTTCCTTTGAGATATCTAAAAATCATTTTCACTGCTAAGACATGTGATTGCTTTGGTGCTTCTTGAAATTGTGCCACTTGTCCAACTGCCTGCATTACATATGGTCTGGATGTTGTCACATATAGTAAATTACCAATCATTAACATGTATTGCCTCTGGTCTATAGACTTTGAATCATCATCTTTTGCTTCTTCTTTGTAAAGTTGTTTCACTGATTCATTTTCTTCTTCCTTTGATTCTCATCGACCTGTTTCATCAATTGTTACATAATAATACTTACATTGATGCTTTCCATAACTTTGTTCAATATCAGATCGTAACACTTCTATTCTTTCCTTGTACTTGAGTAACCAACAAGTACTCCTTTGTCCACATGAGAGTCAAACTTTCCCATTCTACCATCTTCTCTTTTGATGTAGCATTTGCTTCTAAATACTCTGAAGTGTTTCACATTTTTTGGTCTTCCTTTCCATAGCTCGTAGGGAGTTTTGTCATTGTTGTTTCTAATCTTTACTATGTTTTGAATGTGAACTGTTGTATGCACTACATGTGTCCAATATATATATATATATATATATATATATATATATATATATATATATATATATATATATATATATATATATATATATATATATCTGTCAATTTGGAATCCATTATCATTGTTCGATCCATTTCCTATGTAATTATCATCCATTATGATAATGTTCTTTTTTTTATGAACCACTCTCTGGACCAATCTATGAATCCATGCTCTCGTCCACTATCATATATCTGTCCAAACCTGCTAAGTGTTTTTACAAATCCATATTTTTCCATACTGTCCAAGACTCTACTGCACAACTGTCCATAATGCTGACCCATTTATCACTATACTATCATGAAGTCTTCACTACTACAACTGATTAATCTGTCAAATTGTACTTTTGCTAACTGACTTTCTGGATCTGTCTACTCAAACTCTGCAAGTCACTCGAAGGATGGTTCTTTTTTCTGTCACAACTATCACATAGACTCCCCCTGTCTAATATTCATATTACCTGGAAGTCTCTAAGCCGGATGGCTCATAACAATTTCTTCTCTAATGTGTATTCATCATCATCTTCATTGGTAGATTCATCATCTCTTTGATCTCTGAATTCTTTCTTTTTATCTGTGGATTCATCTTTCACTACAATGCCTGAAATTCTGATCTCTTGAACGTGTTTCTTATTTATCTGTCCTTCTTTTCTTTCAATTATTTTCCAAACCTTTTTGTATCTGACATCTTTCTTTGTAAAATTTTCTTCATTGCATTTTATTGCGATCTTTGGGACCTAGTCTTTGTTCACCCATTCTTCGTGTTTTCTTATCCATACTTTCTTATATCTGATATCAATGTTCTCTTTCATGGAAGTATCGATCATGCTTCTACAATCACTAGATATGTGTCCATAGCTATGACATTTGTAACATTCAATGTTACGTGGGGCCACATATGCACTTCTTTCTTGAACATTTCTTTTATAATCCCTACAATCTGCAGCCTTATGTCCAAAATTAGTACAATAAAAACTATGACAATAAAAGAAATTTGCGTACCTGGGAGTGAATGATCTTTTTTGTGGTTAGTCCTTCTGATTTTCTGCCTGGACTGATCATGATCATGATTGAAGCTTCTTTGTGGCTTGAACATGGATGGTCTTCTTGAAGATGTATCTTTAATAGTTTTCTTAGATTGTGGTTGACCATGATTCCTTCCTTTGAGTACTTCTACATAACTCTTTCTATTTTCTTCATTCTTCTTTTCTAGCAACCTAGAGTTCTTCTCTTCATTCTCTATAATTGATGTGGATGTTTATGTCTCTTCAACGTTCTTGTTGAGTTTGACGATTTTAGTTCTCAATGTGACAACTTCTTCTTCAAGATTATTAACCTCTTCTTCTTTCTTCATTATATGAGACTTCATGACTTCTTCTGTTCTTTTCGCTTCTTCAAGTTGAATTTTTAATGTGATTATTTCTTCTTCAAGTCCTATCTCTTCTTGACCAAACTGTTCCTCAAGCTAGTTTAGATCTTTAGTTCTTTCCTTCAGATGATCTGACAATATCTTCTCTCTCATTTCTGCTTCTTCCTTTTGTGATTCTATGTTGGATTCCAAACACTTCTTTTGATTTTCAAGATTTTCTTTGATATTTCTAGCTTCTTCTAGTTGATTTCTTAAGTTCTTGATGACCTGTTGGGCTTCTTAAAAAATGTGAACACTTTCCTTTTGTTGCATCAATTCTTTCTTGAGTGACTTGTTTTCTTCTCTTAGTTCATCTAAAGCACTAATCAATTCCGCTTCATAATTGTCTTCCTTTTCAATTAGTTTTTCTATCTCATTTCCTTCATGGCATTCTATTTCAAGATGTCCACATTTTTCACAATTAAAGAAAAACAATATATCTCTGGTGATTATGTACTCTTCATCTTTTGAATTTGTTTGACATGGTGAACATGATTCTTCTTGATCTATATCTGCATCTTCTTTAGCATTTTCTGAATCTGCTATGGGTGAAGAATATATGTCATCTAACTTATCCCAAAGTTCTTTGGCTGATGAACATTTACCAACCTTTTCTCTTACTAGATTAGGTAATCCTTCCCAGATGAAATCCATTGCTATTTTGTTATTCTTCTTCAATTCTTTCTTGGATGCAGTATTTTCCCTTTATGAACTATCATATCCTATAACAACTGATAGCCAAATATAATACACCTGTGCCTTTATAAATACTTTCATCCTTCCACTCCATAACTCATACTTTAAACCATTCTAACCATTAAAAAGTGGTAATCCATTCTCAGAATAATCCATAATCTCCTTCTAGTGGTTAAATTGTTTCCTAAAGGAACCTGCTCTCATACCAATTATTGGATTACTGAGAGGGAGAGTGAATCAGTAATAGAGAAATTTAATCTTTTTTAACCATAAAATGCAAGTGTTAAATCAATGTAGAATTATCCTCCAATAGTTGCAAAGTAAATAAACAATGAAAAAATGAGCAATCATACACATACATAGTACACTAGTGTTTTTATGTGGAAATCCAAAGTGGGAGAAAACCACAAAATCATTTTTCTTATGTCTTTAAGAATTACATACATTGGAAGCATCAAATTCCTTTGTTTTCCAGCTGCAACTGGAAGGAGACTCCAACCCCCTAGCTTCTCAGGATACAACCTGAGGGAAGATCCAACTCCCCTATTCTTTGGCTACAACCAGAAGGAGGCTACAACCCCCTATGTTCTCCGGCTACAACTGAAAGGTGGCTACAACCACCTGTCCTTTCCCTGTCCAACTGACTTAAATAAAAGTAGAATGTTGGAACCACTGTCACACTATCACTGTGAGATATACTATTGTAAACCTGTATCAATCAACTTGTAATCAATTTGTACCATAAACAAGTGCATCAACCATGCACCAACCTATACCTCAACCTGTACCATCAAGAGTGCATCAACCATGCACCAAATATGTACCAATCATGCATCAAATACACATAAATTATGACTCATCAAGATGTACCAACATCATCAACTATATACCTCGTGTATGTGCCAACTCATCAACTAATTGTCTCAACCATGTACCCAACATGTACCTCAACCATATACCAAATACATATACCAATATAACCATCAAAATTTCTCTAGCAATACATCACACTATCCATAACCAAGTACCATAAACCATTACATCAAACCATGTGCCACAACTTCACTGTTATACAACCTCTATCTATAACATACCTCAACCAAAAGCCCTCATCAATTTCATCATCCAAATCTGATCTGTATCTATATAATAGACCTGGTGTATATGATCACATACCTACAAACCTTTCTTAACTTTAACAACAAGGGACTAGTATTTTCTTCAAACTTTACTTTAGTCTCACATGACTAATTTTGGATTAGTCAACAACCCTAACTTGAAATAATCATAACTATGTACCTGTAATGAATAAAGATATGAAACTAGTACACAATGTTCTTTAGTGTCTTTTATGAAATTACTCAAGGTTTCACTACTTGGAACCTCTCAGAAAAGGAGTTATAGCAAAAATGACATACCTTGTTGAATTTTGGCTTATTCTAGAGAGCGAACTTGTAGAGCGTGCCTTGAACAAAATATTTTTTGTATAGATCTGAAAATGGTACACATAATACTAACAACTGTACTCTAACTAATACATTTGGTCTTACTTAATTTGGATCTGTTATGAAGAAGTTATGAAATTTTTACACGAAACACCTGTTTTAATCTAGTTTCAGGACTAGCCACAAACCCTATTTTCCACAGAGTATAACTCCAAACATACAACGACCCACAAGATGAAATTTTTATCACAACTACTTGGATATGTTTCCTCAACGACCTCCCAATTTCATGGTCTGAATCATTCTAGAAAAAATGTTATTGCGAAAATGGTGAGATGACCTGTAAATAACATACCTTAGAAATCATCATCAAGATAATTTATGCTCCCTTGAATTTCGACCTTCTTTACTTCACCTTCCCTATGAAATTCAGCTTAGATATCCTTTGGTTGCCTAAGTCACTTGTATATATTCAATATTCTTAAGTTGGATTAAAATGAGAGAGCCTTGCCTCTTATTTATACTTTCATGTAGCTTCCTCAAGGGGTTACCTTTTAACCATCTTAACCCACTTTCCTTATTTTAGGGCTAACCCACTTCTAACCACTTGTCCACTTAGTAATTTATTCATTAACTTTATTATTTAAATGATTTTTTTTGTATCCACTTTGACTTATAGTACACTCATCACTTCACTTTATTATTTAAATTTCCTTCTAACCATCTTAACCCACTTTCCTTATTTTAGGGCTAACCCACTTCTAACCACTTGTCCACTTAGTAATTTCTCCATTAACTTTATTATTTAAACAATTTATTTTGTATCCACTTTGACTTATAGTACACTCACCACTTCACTTTGTTATTTAAATAATTTCTTCTTTGCAACCACTTTAACTACTTTGACCTTTTGGGGCTTCTAGATGACTCATGAGGGTTCACCAACTTCCCATGGCCATAACTCTCTAAACATGACGAGTTATGTGATGTTCCACATACCACCGAAAATAGAATGACATGTACTATCCATCTAGAATAGTCTTACCTGCAAATATATCAAAACTCATACCATTATCCATCAAACAAACTTGGGTCCATTACCCAAACCTTTGTTCTACCGGAATTCGCTACCGGAATTTCTTCAAGGGTTGACATCAATGAAAACCAACCAAATTAATCAACACCGACCTTGCAACACCACAACCAGGAGTTTGAATAACTGTACTCCAAATTGTAGAAGAAGTATCAAAGACTCCAGAAGCAACACCAGAAGACTTGCTGCTTTATGAAGGAGATAATTTGAAGAAGGACGCTACTATGAAGGAGTACCTAAAGAAGATGCATGTCTATCTAGTTATCTCCTCTTAGTTATCTCCCAGTTATCCTCCTCTTCTTGTGTCTTGGGACACTAATCCACAAATAACTTTACACCTATAGGAATAGGAACTTTAACCAGTTTTCATTCTTGCATATCAAACCTCTGCAATATTGTCTCAACATTTTCTCTGATTTAACTAGAGTTTATTGTTTGTCTGATCTCTTTTAATTTCCATTACCTAATTCAAATTTGCAACACCAAGATATTTCATGTCAAATTTAGAGGAAAACTGAGTTTTCACATGCTGGATAATTTCCTTGTTGTTTCCTATCAACAACATGTCATCCACATACAAGACCAAATAAATCAAATGATCACCAATTAATTTGAAATGCAAACAATGATCCTCTTTACTTGTGAAGTCAAGTCCCAACATATAAGTATCAAATTTTTGATACCACATCCTTGGTGATTGTTTTAAACCATACATGGAATTTTTCAGCTTGCATACCGGCTCCTTATTTCCCTTCCCAACAAATCCTTCTGGATGCTTCATGTAGATTTCTCCTTCCAGATCCCCATGTAGGAATGTTTTCTTCACCTCCATCTATTCTAATTCAAAATAAAACGCAACAATAACAGATAACATAAATCTAATAGAGGTTAACTTGGCAACACGAGAAAAAATCTCACCAAAATCAACTCCCTAAACCTGGGAATAACCCTTTGCTACTAATCGAGCTTTGTATTTCTCCACTTTTCCTTTTGCAACTTATTCTTAAATACCAATTTTTTGCCAATGGGATTTCTTCCAGTCGACAACTCCACTAGATCCCAATCCTCATTCTTATCCAAGGCTTCCATTTCTTCAACCATGGATTTTTTCTAGAGTTTTCCATCCTATGAATCCATTTCATCCCTAACAGTTCTAGAATCATCATCAGTAATAGACAAAACAAAATTTGAATGGAAATCAGATGGAGTATACCTTTCCGGTAGCCTTTTTTCTTGAACTGATCTCCTCAATACTGAAGTATGAGGATCTTCTTCTTCTGATTCATGTTCTTTTGGAGAGTTTGATTCATCATCTTTTAACTTAAACTATTTCTTCTCTATTTCTTACTTACTTGGTAGGACTTCTTGTTTGAGAACATATTTCATTTCTCTAAATACCACATCTCATCTATACACAACCTTCTTAGTTTTTGGGTTCCAAAGCTTATAACCTTTGAGATCATCTTTATACTCAATAAAGATACACTTTCCAACCTTCTTATCTAGCTTACTCATGTATTCCTTTGGAACATGAACATATTCCTCACAGTCAAATACCTTGATATGTGCCAGAGCGGGTTTCTTACCAGTCCATACTTCATGCAGACTCTTGTCATCCAGTGTTGATGAGCATAATCAATTGACCAGGTAACATGCAATACCCATTGCCTCTACCTAGAATTCTTTCCCTAACCTGACACCACTGAGCATGCATCTTGATTTTTCCATCAACGTCTTGTTCATCCTTTTTTCAACTCCATTCTAATGAGGTTTATCATGAGTATTCTTCTACCTTGATATACCACATTTCTTACATAATTCTTCAAATTAATTCCTGCAGAACTCTCCACCATTATTCATCCTCAACACCTTAATTCTTTTCTCTGTTTGATTCTCAGCAAGAGCATTAAACTCTTTAAACATGTCAAAGACTTCAGATTTCTTCCTGAGTAAATATATCCAAGAATTTCTTGAGAAGTCATCTATAAATGAGACATAATACACAAATTTTTCCAACAATGGAATCGACATAGGTCCAAACACATCATTGTTCCCTAGCTGTAAAATTCTTTCTGCCCTTGTTGCACCAGAGGGGAATCTTACCCGATTCCTCTTCTCATATATACAATGTTCACATAAATCAAAATCTAGAGAGTATTTAGACATACCTTCAACCATACCTTTATCTTGTAGTAGTCGAAGACCCTTCTATCGAATATTTGCCCAAGTCTTTCATTCCACAACATAACCTTTTCTCCAGAGAATGTAAGAGGTTGTCTTCTTTAGCTCCAATATCATGAACTATGGAAATATTACACCCATCACTAATAGTGCTTCCTTGCAACTTATACATAGTTCCACTCTTAAATCCCTTCAACAACACCATTGCTCCTTGAACCATCCTGCAGGTTTCTTTTTCAAATATTGTTTTTACCCCTGCATCATCCATTTTGCTTACAAAAATCAAATTTCTGGCCAATCCTGGGATGTGCAGAACACCAGGAAGTGTTCTAATCCTTCCACCTATGAGATTCAACTTGACTCTTCCCCGTCCCATGATTCTGGTTGTCTTGTCATCACCTAAGAAAACATTACCTCCATCATACCTTTCATATTCATAGAACCACTCCCTATGGGGAGTCATATGAAAGGATGCACCTGAGTCAACCAACCATGCCTCATGATTTTCATGTGTTATTGAAGAAGCCAAGTACACATCCCCTCTTTCTTCCTTGGAGGTGTTTTCTTCTGTAGAGGGAGTACCTTCAAATCCCTTCACTCTTTCAACGTTCTTGGATCTACATTGCTTCTTGAAGTTCCCCTCTTTTCCACATCTCCAACATACCTTTACAAAATTTCCAAGAGATTCATATCTACCGTTAGATTTAGATCTCCCACATAAGGACTTAGATATATTTCTTTCCTGGGAGCATCCTCTTCCAAATATTGCATCTATGCTCTGTCCTTCCATGTTATTTTGTCTCATCTCCCCCAACAACAAGGATGAGACCACATCATCAAAACTCAAGGTAGTTTTATTACTTATACCTATGGCCACAACCATACCATCCCATGAGTTTGGTAAAGAGCACAACAAATTGATACACTTATATTCATCTGAAATTTTAATCTCAACAAATAATAACTGGCTTACCATAGTATTGAAGACATTCAGATGCTCTGTCATTGAGTCTCCATCTCTCATCCTCAAATTATATAGCTTATTCCACATGAACAATTTATTTACTAGAGACTTAGACTGATACAAGTTTCCCAACTTATCCCATAACTCCTTGGTTGTATCTTCCCCTTGTTGGAACACATATATATTTATAAAACTTTAGACTTTAATAGATTTCATTCTCGTTTAAATAAAAACAACGCGCGCTTAATTCTCACCATTGATGAAATATCCCATTTAATCAAACAATCCTAATCTCTTAAGATTTATGGAGTCACCTACTCGTTAACGATTCAAATATCTAAAATACTACATTCGAGAAATCGGGTTTCAGAGTTTCGCAATGCAGGAATTTCAACATACAACAATTCCAAAGTCCTGATAGCCAAAATCACGAAATCGTCTTAAGCTCTAAACTAGATTAATAAATAATTAAGAATGATTAATGGTTATTTAATCATGTCATGAATTCACATTTTAGGAATCCTGCATGCAACGACTATCAAAGTCCCAATAGCCGAAATCACGAAATCGTCTTAAGCGTTAAACTAGATTAATTAAGAATTAAGAATGATTAACGGTTAATTAATCATATCGTGATTTCATGTTTTGAAGATCCTGCCTCGAAAGACTTTCAAAGTCTCGATAGCCGAAATCGTGAAACTATCTTAGGTTGATCACGATTATTTAAAGGGGTTAAACATGATTAAAGTTAATTAATCACATCGCGATTTCACGTTTTGAGGATTATACCTTGAAATGTCATAAGATATCCCGATATCCGAAGTCGTGAAATTTTATTAACGATAAGTGTGATTAACTGAAGCATTAACGATGATTATCACGTAATTAATCCTTCGCTAAATAACGACTCGGATAAATTCAAAATTCATCTGTGCTTTTCCCAAAAATTAATGACATTAATAGTTGATTTATAACACTCATTCCAAGTGAGATCTTAAAACACCGCCGAAATATTATTCATTAAGGAAAATAAAATGGCTCGTTAGTAGAAGTATTGGCAAATCGACGCAATTAAAGGAAAAGGATACTGAATTTCAAATTTCATTGTGCGTTTTCACTAAGCAACAAGTTTTCAAGGTAGTAAACTTTGTGCATTTCCTATGAAAGATAATAGATCTCTCAGACTTGATACCATGGTTCCTTGAAAAGCAACTAAAGTGCCTGGGGAAGGATTGAGGTAGAACATAGATATCTTTTCTGACACCTCGCCAATCATAGACGTTGTTAAATCTTGTATGCAAGTGTTCAATATTCTACAGTATGAACTGGTCAATTTCCTGGATGACTGAGGTGATGATGAAACAGAGGACCTAGCTACCAAATAAAAAATTGTTTCCCAGTCAAAGCTACATAAGATAGCGACGAGGCCTAGGCTCTTGCCTTACAACGAGATGATCAGTTGGGCATTAGAGAATGTGGATATCCCTACCAGAACCATTTTCAATTCACAAAAGGTCACAGTTGTGTCTTTCTGGCCAGAACATCTACAGGGGATGTACAAATTGTCTCCTGTATCCCATTTCATTTACAATGCCAGTTTCTTAGTAGATTTTGAAAAGAAGGAATGTGCCCAATATGGAAAAAACCTTGCCAACTTAATTAAGGACTAGTACTCTCACCCTGAGAAGTTCAGAGATGATTCCCATGGCGTATACATAGTTTCTTCATTAGAACCTCACATAATGTATATAACAATGATGATGTGTAGACTCTACGGAAAAAAGACACAACCCATTTCCTTTTATAGTGGGTGCCCATTATACACACAGTGGTCGAGGGTTATTCTTTTGATTGGTCCAGGATATTGTCAGACAGTTTGGTTAAAGAGATTATAGGATATCAGTCACTAAAATCCAAGGGGAAACTGACCCAATTTTTCATGTCGGATTATATCATCGACACCGTCTGTTTTATGATGCCTTTTCCACTGATGGGCTGGAGTTGGAATCCAAATAGTGCTGAACCCATACATATTTATCATTCGAAGCTTTGGAAAGACAAGGTGAAAGATTTATTTTATAAAATATGCAACTGGGTGGTGGTGTTGATGCACATCGCTATATATGGTTACCCACCTCCTGAAATTTCCGACAAAATTGTGACTAATTTGGGCAAGATAGCAAACTGGTACATCGAGGAGCATTTCTCCTATATTAGGGTTTTTGGTTGTTCGGTTCCTCCACATGCTCTACCTAAATGTTTACCAGATCGATTGGTGTGCCATGAACTAACACATCAAACTGTGCTTGGATGGATTGGTAAGGAGCTCAAAGCAGTACAGAAAAAGGTATGGACATCTTTTCCCCTGCATATTGGTACATTTTCTCCGTTGGATTTCGACCATTTGAAAGTGGAGGTCGAGGCCCTAGGAGAAATCAAACTAGTCGATATCGAATTCAAGAAGCACAATCCATAGAAGATCATAGGTAACAACATGGCCAACTGCAATCTAAAAATATATGAACATCAAGAGTCTACTCAGGATGAAATATTTTGAGGAGCGAGGTCCTATCAAGAGGTTTTGGATCGAATTCAAGTTCTGACACTAGATAAAATGGCCGAGTTTTATAATTTCCAGAAACATCGAAGAAATAACCTCCCCAAAGTATTGTAAGGGGAAAATCCGACACCTCCATCCACACAACAAATGGAGACCCAAGGGTTAGAAACATGGAGCTCTAGTGGATAGGATGCCCGAGAAAATTTGGAGGAAACTGAGGCCTTGGTCAAGAAGACAGAAAAAAATCCATAGTCCACATCGGGTAAACCAACAATTGACACAGTCGGGAAGCAAACTGTTGGACACACCTACCACACTTAGAGAGGGGGGGGGGTGAATGAGTGTGGGGATCTTTTTCCCAAAACTTCCCTCTTACACAAAAACTCCTTAGTTAACATTCAACATTTTCTCATTACTCATTGTTGTCATTTATAATCTGTTAGATGTGAATACATATCAGCAACATATCATCAAAAAATTATCTCCACAAGGAACACAAAGAACACAAGATGTATGTACAATTTTTCTTTTTATTATGGACTTCAATCCAGAGGTTTTCAACAACAATTGAATAGAGTACAACTCTACAAGAGAACCAACTCTATATGCAAGACTCAGCTTAGATTCTCAGCACCAACTGAGATGAGGCAACAATCCTCAACACATATCAACCTGTCAACATAAACAAGTGCATCAACCATGCACCAACCTGTGCCAAACAACCTATAATCAAC
>ML779317.1:763200-777197 GCA_009831015.1 Picea engelmannii
ATTGCTGTCATTTATAATCAGTTAGATGTGAATACATATCAACAACATATCATCTCCACAAGGAACACAAAGAACACAAGATGTATGTACAATTTTTCTTTTTATTATGGACTTCAATCCGAGGGTTTTTCAACAACAACTGAATATAGTACAACTCTACAAGAGCACTAGCTCTATATGCAAGACTCAACTTACATTCTTAGCACCAACTAAAATGAGACAACAATCCTCAACAGATATCAATCTGTCAACATAAAAAAGTGCATCAACCATGCACCAACCTGTGCCAAACAACCTGTAATCAACCTGTACCATAAACAAGTGCAACCATGTACCAAGTATATACCAATAATGTGTCAAATAATCATTAACAATGACTGTAATAGACCTCAAAACTGTCAAATAATTTTTTTTTTCTTTCTTTATACATTCACCCTTGAATGGGTTCGTCATTAAAAAAAGGGGTCTTGGCTGACGTTGATTAAATTCACTACCCAATTTAATCTTTGAAACATTATTTCAAGTTGTGCTTACTCCACACTTCATCACTCACTTATAGTCCTGAAGACTATGTTTACTTTCATACCAACATAAAAAAAAATGATATATTCATATAGTTTTTGCTTACCACTATGACGGAATTTGGGACTTAGTCCTATGAGAAACCTTAACCACTTGTTCAAAGGATTCATGTAGGAGAAATATAGGTGAAGGAGCAGGTTATACCCCTCTCTGAAAATGTTTGAATTAATATGGATGGGGTAAGTACTTCCCGGTTTAAAACTGTTGTAACGATTATTTGAAAACCAACAGCCCGTGCTATCTGTTCGTTGACTCCACCTGTCTCATATGGGATTCCAACTAAAAATTACCTTAACGAGGTTGGTGTTAGTTAGGTTAAAAATTACCTTAAACGTGCAGGCGCTTCTTCATCCGTAACCCATTAATTAAACTGCCAGGAACAAGTCATTCGAGAGTTAATACCTGGCCTGACCATTAATGGACCCTGATGTGTGCGAGAGTCAAGGCCATCACCTGACCCTTCATCCATTGTGAATGCACCAAGTTCCCCTCTTCACATGTACGACCCTTCCTTCGTACCAACAACATTTAATCTACTCGGTAAGGATTTTCTTTGGGTTATATCAGTTCATTTTGGTATCGAGTAAATTCATAGAGGTTTGGTTCTACGATTCTGAAATGTTGTTGAAGGAAAATTGGGGAACGTCCACGATGGAGGCAATATCTTCCATCCAACCTCCTGGTAAGATTCGTGCTCCCACTATAACATTTAACTGTTATTAAATCACTTCCTCTTTACTGGAACTCAATAGAGACATTATGGTATTCCTCACTATGGGTAGATAGCTCCTCTTGTCACACTTCCACCCTTCATTCTCTTGTTTCCTTGGGGCTTCCAAGGGTTATTCACAAGTAGTGTGCCTTTATGCTTGACCATCCCACTTGCGCTGTGTTGTATCATTGTTTTGGGGAAATCCATACTGTAATGCAATTTTAGTTTTCTGGGGTTAGCGAACTGGTAGATGGTCGGTTTTGACAATGATCTTTGTCATATTTGGGTATTCTCTGTATAATGACTAAATATCGTTTCCTTATCTTGGGCTCTGTCTACCCACCTTGATGAGTTCTTTGACTGTACCCTATCCTGTCTAAAAACCATAACCCCACTGAGGATAATGGATAACCATTCATATCTTCCTCATGTGGAATCCGGATTAGCCTTACGTCTCGGGTTAAAATTCCTATATCATTCCACCAACAATAGTTTGCGGGTTTTGTATGGTCTTGGCCGTGGTTTAAAGTAAATTTTTCCTTTCTTTTAAACAGGTTCTTGTGTATTTAAAGATAATAGGTATTCTCATCCTATCAGTGTATAGGCTCACGAAACTCATGTTTAAAATAAATGTATTTATGTAACTTGTTTGTTCCTCTATATAACTGTATGAAATTCGCCCTGTTTAATGCTTGCTCGATTTGATGTCGGAATTCCTGTACTTTTATGAAAACACATTGCTTATGAACCCATCTCTTTTATTTTGGATACTGTAACTAATGATGGGGCCCTATTTGTTGCAAGGGTGCCCATCAACTTGATCGCGTTCACTCATCCCCTTTCGGTGGTTGCTATTCAGAAAGGAAGCCTACCTATGGAGAATCAAAGATAAGTATAAGATTACACCCAATCATTATCTTGTATGTTTGATAAAAGAAAGAATTCGAGTTTGGTGAGACCTATACTCCATGACTAACTAAATGCTTCACTTCTTTTGCAGATCGCAGTGGAAAATGGCGCGGGAGCTAAATCAGGTCCTTCTCATAAAGGTAATATGGTGTCTACTAAGAGAGCTCTTGAAAGATCTGGAAAAGACTTGGTGGTGTTGGGTTATTACCCTGGTGCTCTTGGCATTCGACTGATACCAAATCATTAAATGTACAGGACTTTAAACAAGGGTTGTAAATTTCTTTCTTTAATGAGGTTTGTTGTTAGTCTCTGCATAGAGATACTCCAAACATAATCTATATTGGGAAATGCGACAGAGGTAGAATATACAGTGAATCGATTTTAATGAAATCTCTACTTGTGTCAGTTGTTGGTTAAATTGTTTTCATTTGGAGTAGGTCTTGTGGTTGTGGTTATACGTATAGACTCTCGAAGTAAGCGTGATTATGTGTGTACTATATAACTGTCTATATTTACTTAAGTTTTCCCAGCATAATCATTCCGCGCTGTTGAAGTCAAGGCTTTTAATGTCTGACCCAAGACTGTGAAACTGCACTACCAAACAAAAATAAATCTAATGCTCCTGAAATTTGTTCTGAATCTCCTTATGAGTTACACCGACTTCAAATCTGCCACAGACTTTTTGGCTGTGGAAAGGGTAGACCGCCCTTGGAATATATAATGCATAAAATCTTATGATCGATGTCAAATTCCACAATTGCACTTTCGATTATAGCGTTTGATAAATAAAAAGGGGTTTTCCAAATTTCTTTAACTTTCAAAATTTTGTCGTTCTTTAGACAACTAGTATTTCATTTGCATGTTGCAAATGATTGATCAGTAAAGTCATATAATACAAGAAAAAGAAAAAAACGTATATCATATCGACCTTTCTGATGTATATAGTTTACTTTCAGTTTACGGTTTTCCAAACGTATGTATAATATATCAATACACAAGTTTTTGATCCATAAGATTTTTACTGTCCCGTACTTCACTTTGATTCTTAAATGTATTAAAAAGGAAGTCTATGTTAAGGGGCACAATTGTTCTGAATTTTAACTCAAGTGATATATCTAAACATTCTTTAGGTACAGATTTACTCAACTCTGATTGCTCAAAGTTATAATTGTTTAATATCTCAGTCACAGAAATAAACCTATACCTATACAGATTGGTTCTCCTCAGGTGTGTTAATACACAGATCGTCCTAACTAGCATTTCGACTACAGATTTAAACATATCCTGTTGATCGATCTGTTCTCTTAAGTTTAATCATATAAAGATAAATTTTGCCTAGTATTCTAGATTTCGGGAGGGACCAATCCAGAATTTAGACTGTGATTGTAAATTTCATACAACGAATAGATGACATCCATGGAAAAGTCATTTCAACTTAGTACAGTTAAATGCATAATATCAGTTACACACAAAACATCCAATAACAGAGTAGGGAAAGGTTTACATATCTGAACCAAATTGAGGGAAGACAAAGGGAACAACCACGTTCCTCCCAACTGTAGAATAAGGCAGCCAAAACACTTTCCCCATTCACCCCCTAGCCTAACCATGAATCCATAAGGGAGAATTTGGAAGACTCCTCCTCAACAATGTCCTTCCCTTTCACAGATTCCTCTTGCCTCACACTCACTTTGTAGTGTTCATAACAACAAGGGAAAAATCAATAGTTTCCTTTCCCAACATACTTGGCAGCGTCCTGCTTCCTCACATATGCTCTTTATTCATCAAAAAATCCTTTTGCCTAGGTATTTTCCCCCCCTTGGGAATTTTCACAGCTTTCTAAATCCCTGATTTTCAGGGGCTGCCAATGGCCAAATATTTGATTTTCCACTTGTAATAATCAGCCAAGAGGTAGTTCCAATAGGTTCCCCACTCATGGAGTCATGGTCAGCTGATTTTTTAACATGGTTGTTCCATTTGTCCTCCTGCAATCAATATAAAATATTATGTTTTCATACAAGTGTCATAGTAAAATGGTTAGTTGGGTCAAATAAGATCTCCGCCCAATAGTCATAATACTTAATTACAATTATTAAATTCGAAATTCATAATTTCCATAAAAGGCAAAAATTTTCCAAATTCAAATTTACTAAAAATGGAATAATTTTTCCAAAAATTTAAATTTCAAAAAATACTTTATTTTGGGATGTCACATCCTTTCCCCCTTCAATAAAACATTGTCCTCAGTGTTCATTCCTTTCTTGGAACAGGATTGGATGAAATCTCCGCAAATCTCCCTCCATCTCCCAAGTGGTCTCCTCAGGACTAAAGTGCTTCCATTGCACCTTTACTTGAGCGACAACTCTATTCCGAAGTGCTATTTCTCTCCGGTCCAGAATACGCAGGGGTTCCACCTGGAACTTGCCTTCGGGTTCCACCTGCACCAAGTTCCAATCAATCATATGAGTAGGTTCATGAATATATTTTTTTAACAAAGAAACATGAAATACATTATGAATTCTTAGATTAGATGGGAGTGCGAGTTGATATGCTACGGTTCCAATTCGAGTTAATATCTCGAAGGGCCCACAAAACCTGGGTGCCAACTTGGCACAGTTTCCTAACTTCAATGAGCTCTTTTGGGCTTTGACCTTCAAATAAACATGGTCCCCTACTTGGAATTCCAAGTGTCTTCTTTTCTGATCTGCATAGCTCTTCTGTCTATCTTGTGCTTCTTTCAAGTTCTATTGCACTTTTCTCACCATGTTCTCCATTTCTTGGAGAATCTCTGGTCCAACCATGAGCCGGTCAGCCGGGTTATCCCAGCTAATTGGAGTCGTACATTTTCTGCCGTACAGTATTTCGAAAGGGCTCAACTTGGCCAAGGTTTGGTACCCATTGTTATACGCAAATTCTACCAAGTGTAGATAGTCTTCCCACTTGTTTGGTTTTGTTCTTATGTACATGCGGAGTATATCCTCCACGATTTGGTTTATCCTCTCGGTCTGTCCATTTGTCTGTGGGTGATAACTCGTACTGAAATTCAAATTAGTATTTATCCCTGCAAACAATTCCTTCCAAAAAGCGGATGTGAATTTTACGTCTCTATTTGAAATCACCATTTTAGGATTACCATGCAGTCTAAAAATTTCTTTCATGAATATTTCAACAATGTTTATAGCTTTAAAAGTAGACTTTACAGGAATAAAGTGTGTAGACTTATTGAGTTTATCGATTACAACCATGATATAATCATTATGTTTCTGAGTTTTAGGCAAACCTGTTATAAATTCCAGCGATATGGTCTCCCATTTCCATTCTGGTACTGGTAATGGCTATAATAGGCCGGCTGGATGTTGGTGCTCGACCTTAACCTGCTGACAATCTTGGCACCTAGCCAAGTATTCCGCTATTTCGCCCTTCATATTAGGCCAGTAAAATAGTGTTCTAAGTGTTTTTATTGTTTTCTGGTAGCCTGGGTGGCCCGAATACGACTTCTTATGTACTTCATCCAAGATTGTTACCTTTAATTCTGCCGAGTCTGGTATGTAAATCATGTTTTTAAATCATAATAGTCCCTTCTTGTCGATACTTAGATCCGTTTTTTCTGAGTTTGCGATATTGTTTTATAATTCTGCCATCATCTTAGTGTAATTTTCATCGTTAATACCTTCCGTCATTAGTATTTGTTCCAGATCACTTTCTGCCCTGCTGATATTTATCTCAAATAACCCATGGACTCTTCTTCTTAGAGTGTCTGCTACTTTATTATCTTTGCCCTTGATATGTCTGACTTCAAAGTCGAATTCACTCAAGAAGGATAGCCATCTGGCTTGCCTTGCATTGAGCTCTAGTTGGCTAAACAGATATTTTACACCGCTATTATCCGTCAGTAGTAGAAACTTTCTTCCCATTATGTAGTGTCGCCACATTTTTAAGGTGTGTATTACCACTACCAATTCTAAGTCGTGAGTGACATAATTTCGCTCATGTTCTTTTAATTTCCGGGACTCATAACAAATCATGTGTCCTTATTGAGTTAGGACACCACCTAGTCCTTCTTTACTTGCATCAACACATACTATGAAGTCTTTATCTGGGTCTGCTACCTTCAAAATGGGTGCAGTTGTTAATAATTCCTTCAGCGTGTTAACACTATCTTGACACTTCTGTGACCAGTTAAAATTGGTCCCTTTCTTTTGTAATGACTTGATAGGGTAGGCTATCTGGGAAAACCATTCTATAAATTGCGATAATATCCGGTGATTCCCATGAATGACCAGATATCTGCCACATCCTTTGGTACCGACCATTCCATAATGGCTTTTGTCTTTTCTGGGTCTACGATAATGCCTTCTGCTAAAATTACATGTCCTAGATATTGTATTTCTTTTTGGTAAAAGTCACACTTGTCAAACTTGGCATACAGTTTGTGTTTCCTCAACGTTTGCAAAGCTACTCTTAAGTGTTTGTCATTTTCTTCCTCCGTTTTAGAATAGACCAGGATATCATCGATAAATAATACTACGAACTTGTCTAAGTACTGGCTGGAAATATTGTTCATCAGGCACATAAATGGGGCTGGTGTGTTAGTGAGCCTGAAAGGTATGACTACAAATTCATGGTGTCCATATCTTTTTCGAAAAGTTGTTTTGTTTATGTCCTCGTCCTTTATCCTAACTTGATGATAACCGGATCGTAAATCCAACTTTGAAAAGATCTTGGCCCTACCTACTTGGTCGAACAAATCATTTATCCTTGGTAAGGGGTATTTTTTCTTAATAGTCATTTTGTTCAGTTGTCTATAATCGATGCATAGTCTTAGAGGACCGTCTTTCTTTTTCACAAAGAGGATGGGTGCCCCCCATGGTGAAACGTTCAATCTGATATACTCTTTATCCAACAATTCCTGTAATTGTACTCTTAATTCTGTCAGTTCTAGTAGACTCATTTGGTAAGGTGCCTTTGAGATAGGGGCTGAACCCAGTAGTAGGTCTATGGAGAAATCTATTTCCCTTCTAGGAGGTAATTCTGGTATCTCATCTACAAACATGTCTCTAAAATCACATAGGACAACAAAGTCTTCTAACTTTGGCTTATCTACTTTCTCTGACAGATTCATTACTTGGATGGCATAAACTTGACATCCCTTTCTCATACATTTCTTGAGTTGCATCACTGAAACTTGTCTGACTGATATAGGTTTTGGTATACCTTGGGTTGTTCTAGCAGTGCCAAAATCGTCTTTATAGTTAAGTAACTTTCTATAACAATCTAGTACTGCTTTTTGTTGTTCCAACTAGTCCATCTCGATAATCATATCATAAGATCCTAGTGGTAGGATGTTCATATTTGCCCTTATATTTTGACCATCTAGGCTGAACTCAAAATCCGAAATAAATTCAACTACTTTCCTTTTAGTTCTTGTTGCTAGTTGTACCAGCCATGGTTTTGCGTGCTTCAGTTTCTTAAGTTTTTTCGTCTCTACTACATCAGGAGTAACATAACTTAGCATAGCTCCAGAATCAATTAAGACAGATATTTGAGAGTTATTGATTTTACCTTCGATCTCTACCACCGAGGATTGGTGGTCAGCTTGTCGGCCATCTATGGTTACATTTATCCGATGCAAGCTTTTGCCCATGTCTCCCACCGTTGAGGCTTCTTGCAAATTATGAATAGCAATTCTGTTTGTTGAATTTAAATGTGGACAGTTCCTCCTTATATGAGGCTCTCCACATTCCCAACACTTTAATGGATTGCGAGGGTTGTCCCCAAACTTCTTCGTCCCTAGGTTTACCGATTTACCGTTGCCTTGAGTGTTCAGATAATTGGAGTGGTAATCCTTTATCGGAAAACCTTTTGCTGCATTCCGATAAGGAGCTGGCTGGTATCCCTTCTTCCGCTGGTTCATTCGATATTGTTTCTTATCCTTCCAGGTTTTGGGAAACTCTGCCCACTGTTTATACTGGTCATAGCACATTTGTATTTTCTGGAACACTTCACTCAAGGATTTGGGGTTGTCAAACTCAATTCTGTCCTTGTAGAACCGTGGTAAGCAACTTAAGAACTGTTGGATTTTTACCTTATCCTCTCAGATGTATGGTACAAACCTTAGTAGTTCCAGAAATTTATTTATGAGGTCCTCCATCGTCATCTGTCTGAGTCGTAACTCGTAAAATTCGTTCGTTTTCCTTTCATAATAGATTTCAGAAAGGTATTGTTTCTTGAAATACTTCTTAAAGTCGGACCATTCCATATATTTCTCCTTTAGGCTCTTGGCCAATTTAAGGTCTTGCCACTAGATGTTGGCCTTCCCTTTTAGATTGTAGATGGCCATTCTGACCTTCATATTACTAGAATAATTGTAGATTTGGAAGTATTTTTTGATGTCCAACAACCATGCTTCGACTTCTTCTCCTATCCTGGATTCTCCATCAAAGGTAGTTGGATTAATCTTTTTAAATTCTCCTTCAAGGTGGTCTATTTTCTTTCTTTTCTTGTATGTTTTAGTTTTGTCCTCAGTTGAGGGTGTACCTTCAGACGAACTATCTCCTTTTTTTGTTTCAGGCCAAGAATTCTTGGAGGCCCTTTTGCTGACCTCTTCATCCTGGTTATCATCCTTTGGACTTTTCTTGGTCACTATACTGCATAGCAGGACTTCATTTATCTCTTGTTGTTCTTGTTGTGATTTCTTCAATTTCTCATTGTCTGATTTGAAGAATTGCAACTCAACGATAAGATTCTTCATTGTTTCCAGTACTTCCGTAGGAGAGCTTCCGTCACTATTCTGTTTTGGTTCTCCATGAGGTCCCTGCACTGGATTTCCTTCTATTCTGATTTCCACATCGTCCTGAGCTACCATAATTGACACGAAACAGAAAAAAAAAATTGTTTGTATAAAGGAGTTTTTGTTAGTTTATCATCAGTAAGAATATATATATATATGCCAAAGTTCTAGTGTGGCCCTGTTCAAGGCCCAGTGTTGTAAACTCGCTCTGATACCATATGTAATAGACCTCAAAACTGTCAAATAAAAAAAAAAAATCTTTCTTTATACATTCACCCTTGAATGGGTTCGTCATTAAAAAAAGGGGTCCTGGCTGACGTTGATTAAATTCACTACCCAATTTAATCTTTGAACATTATTTCAAGTTGTCCTTACTCCATGCTTCATCACTCACTTATAGTCCTGCATACTATGTTTACTTTCATACCAATATAAAAAAAATGATATATCCATATAGTTTTTGCTTACCACTATGAAGGAATTTGGGACTTAGTCCTATGCGAAACCTTAACCACTTGTTCAAAGGAGTCATGTAGGAGAAATATAGGTGAAGGGGCAGGTTATACCCCTCTACGAAAATGTTTGAATTAATAAGGATGGGGTAAGTACTGCTGTAATGATTATTTGAAAACCAACAGCTCGTGTTATCTGTTCGTTGACTCCACCTGTCTCATAAGGGATTCCAACTAAAAATTACCTTAACGAGGTTGGTGTTAGTT
The DNA here is from genome assembly GCA_009831015.1 of Picea engelmannii. NCBI lineage: Eukaryota > Viridiplantae > Streptophyta > Pinopsida > Pinales > Pinaceae > Picea > Picea engelmannii. Next base: position 772,913 of record ML779317.1, read on the forward strand.
AGGTTAAAACTTACCTTATACGTGCAAGTGCTTCTTCATCCGTAACCCATTAATTGAACTAGAAGGAACAAGTCATTCGAGAGTTAATACCTAGCTCGGCCATTAATGGACCCTGATGTGTGTGAGAGTCGAGGCCATCACCTGACCCTTCATCCATTGGGAATGTGCCAAGTTCCCCTCTTCACATGTTTGACCCTTCTTTTGTACCAACAACATTTAATCTACGCGGTAAGGATTTTCTTTGGGTTATAGCGGTTCATTTTGGTAACGAGTAAATTCACAGACGTTTGGTTCTGCGATTCTGAAATTTTGTCGAAGGAAAACTGGGGAATGTCCATGATGGTGGCAATATCTTCCATCCAACCTCCTGGTAAGATTCGTGCTCCCACTGTAACATTTAATTGTTATTAAATCACTTCCTCATTACTGAAACTCAACAGAGGCATTCTGGTATTCCTCACTACGAGTAGATAGCTCCTCTTGTCGCACTTCCACCCTTCGTTCTCTTGTTTGCTTGGGGCTTCTGAGGGTTATTCACAAGAAGTGTGCCTTTATGCTTGACCTTCCCACTTGCGCTGTGTTGTATCATTGTTTTGGGGAAAACGATAATGTAATGCATTTTTAGTTTTCCGGGGTTAGCGAACTGGTAGGTGGTCAGTTTTGACAATGATCTCTATCGTATTTGGGTATTCTCTGTATAATGACTAAATATCGTTTCCTTATCTTGGGCTCTGTCTACCCACCTCGATGAGTTCTTTGACTATACCATGTCCTGTCTAAAAACCATAACCCCACTGAGGAGAATGGATAACCATTCATATCTTTCTCCCATGGAATCTGGATTAGCGTTACCTCTCGGGTTAAAATTTCTATATCATTCCATCGACAATAGTTTGCGGGTTTTGTATGGTCTTGGTCATGGTTTAAAGTAAAATTTTCCTTTCTTTTAAACAGGTTCTTGTGTATTTAAAGATAATAGGTATCCTCATCCTATCAGTGTATAGGCTCATGAAACTCATGTTTAAAATAAATGTATTTCTGTAACTTGTCTGTTCCTTTGTATAACTTTATGAAATTCGCCCTATTTAATGCTTGCTCGATTTGATGTCAAAATTCCTATACTTTTATGAAAACACATTGCTTATGAACCCATCTCTTTTTATTCTGGATACTGTAACTAATGATGGGGCCTTGTTTGTTGCGAGCATACCCATCAGCTTGATCACATTCACTCCTCCCCTTTTGGCAATCGCTATTCAGAAAGGAAGCCTATCTATGGTGAATCAAAGATAAGTATAAGATTACAACCAATCATTATCTTGTATGTTTGATAAAAGAAATAATTCGAGTTCGGTGAGACCTATATTCCATGACTAACTGAATGCTTCACTTATTTTGCAGATTGCAGTGGAAAATGGCACGAGATCTAAATCGGGTCCTGCTCAGAATGGTAATCTGGTGTCTATTAAGAGAGCTCTTGAAAGATCTGGAAAAGACCTGGTGGTGTTGGGTTATTACCCTAGTGCTCTTGGCATTCGACTGATACCAAATCATTAGATGTACAGGATTTTAAACAAGGGTTGTAAATTTCTTTCTTTAATGAGGTTTGTTGTTAGTCTCTACATAGTGATATTCCAGACATAATCTATATTGGGAAACGCGACAGAGGTAGAATATAAAGTGAATCGATTTTAATGAAATCTCTACTTGTGTCAGTTGCTGGTTAAATTGTTTTCATTTGGAGTAGGTCTTGTGGTTGTGGTTATACGTATAGACTCCCAAAGTAAGTGTGATTATGTGCGTACTATATAAATGCCTGTATTTACTTAAGTTTTCCCAGCGTAATCATTCCGCGCTGTTGAACTCAAGGATTTTAATGTCTGACCCAAGACTGTGAAATTGCACTACCAAAAAAAAAAAAATCTAATGCTCCTGAAATTTGTTTCGGATCTCCTTACGGGTTATGTTGACTTCAAATCCACCACAAACTTTTTGGCTGTGGAAAGGGTAGGCTTCCCTTGGAATAGAGAATGCATAAAATCTTATGATGGATGTCAAATTCCACAATTGCACTTTCGATTATAGCGTCTGATAAAAAAAAAGGGGTTTTCCATATTTCTTTTACTTTCAAAATTTTTCCATTCTTTACACAGCTATATTTCATTTGCATGTTGCATACAACTGATCAGTAAAGTCATATAATACAAGAAAAAGAAAAAAACATATATCATATCGACCTTTCTGATGTAGATAGTTTACTTTCGGTTTACGGTTTTCCAATTGTATGTATAATATATCAATACACAGGTTTTTGATCCATAAGATTTTTACTGTCCCGTACTTCGCTTCGATTCTTAAATGTATTAAAAAGAAAGTCTCTGTTAAGGGGCACGATTGTTCTGATTTTTAACTCAAGCGATATATCTAAACGTTCTTTAGGTACAGATTTACTCAACTCTGATTGCTCAAAGTTATAATTGTTTAATATCTCAGTCACAAAGATAAACCTATACCTATAAAGATCAGTTATCCTCAGGCATGTTAATACACAGACCATACTAACTAGCATTTCGACTACAGATTTAAACATATCCTATTGATGGATCTGTTCTCTTAAGTTTAATCGTATACGGATAAATTTTGCCTAGTATTCTAGATTTTGGGAGGGACCAATCCAGAATTTAGACTGTGATTGTAAATTTCATACGATGAATAGATGACATCCATGGAAAAATCATTTCAACTTAGTACAATTAAATGCATAATATCAGTTACACACAAAAACATCCAAGAACAAAGTAGGGAAAGGTTTACATATCTGAACCAACTTGCGGGAAGACAAAGGGAACAACCACATTCCTCCCAACCGTAGAATAAGGCAGCCAAAACACTTGCCCCATTCACCCCCTAGCCCGACCATGAATCCTTGAGGGAGAATTTGGAAGACTCCTCCTCAGTAATGTCCTTCACTTTCACAGATTCCTCTTGTCTCACACTCACTCTATAGTGTTCATAACAACAAGGGAAAAATCAATAGTCTCCTTTCCTAGCATACTTGATAGCGTCCTGCCTCCTCACATATGCTCTTTATTCATCAAGAAATCCTTTTGCCCAGGTCTTTTCCCTCCCTTGGAAATTTTCACAGCTTTCTAAATCCCTGATTTCCATGGGCTACCAATGGCCAAATCTCTGATTTTCCACTTGTAATAATCATCCCAGAGGTAGTTCCAATAGGTTCCCCACTCATGGAGTCATGGTTAGCTGATTTTTTAACATGGTTGTTCCATTTGTCCTCCTACAATCAATATGAAATATTATGTTTTCATACAAGTGTCATAGTCAAATAGTTAGTTGGGTCAAATCAGATCTCTACCCAACAGTCATAATAATTAATTACAATTATTAAATTCAAAATTTGGAATTGCCATAAAAGGCAAAAAATTTCCAAATTCGAATTTACTAAAAATGAAATAATTTTTCAAAAAAAATAAATTTCAAAAAATAATTTATTTTGGGATGTCACAATGACTCATCAATATGTACCAACATCATCAAATATACACCTCATGTATATTCCAACTCATCAACTGCTTGTCTCAACCATGACTAGTTTTGGATTAGTCAACAACCCCAACTTGAAATAATCTTAACTTTGTACCTGTAATAAATAAAGATATAAAACTTATATACAATGTTCTTCGGTGTGTTTTATGCAATTCCTCCAGGTGAAACTACTTGGAACCTCTCAGAAAAGGCGTTATAGAAAAAATGGCATACCTTGCTGAATTCTGGCTTATTCTAGAGAACGACCTTGTAGAGCATGGCCCGCACAAAATATATGTTGAATTGATTTGAAACTATTACAAAACATACTACATCCTGTAACCTAACCAAAACTTTTGGTCTCACTGAATTTGGATATGTTAGGAAGAAGTTATGACATTTTTACCCAAAACACATGTTTTTGACTAGTTTCAGGACTAGCCACAAACCCTATTTGCCACAGAGTGTAACTCCCAAAATACAACACCTCACAAGATGAAGTTTTTACCAAATATACTTGGGTATGTTTTCTCAATGGCATAGAAATTTCACGGTCTGAATCATTATAGAAAAAAAGTTATAGCGAAAATGGTGAGATGACCTGTAAATAACATACCTTAGAAAGCACCTTCAAAAGAATTTATCCTTCCTTGCATTTCGACCTTCTTTTATTCACCTTTCCTCAGAATTTTGGCTTAGATATCCTTGGTTACCTCAGACACATATAGATATTCAATATGCT
>ML779317.1:811988-832696 GCA_009831015.1 Picea engelmannii
TCATATAACTCAATGCATCATAATGAAAGAAAAGTTTTATCATCATATAAATCCAGATCACTTGCGAGCAAGTGTCCTCAAAGAATAAGTTTGGTAAGTGTGCCAGAGCGGGATGTTACAAGAGTCTTCACTGTACTTTGAAAACATAACTCCCGAAGAACCTTTCATCGGAGTGAAGCCTAAGATTGAACACTTCAGGATATTTGGGTGCCCAGTGTATTTTCATGTACCCAAAGAGAAGAAGTCCAAGTTAGACCCTTCAGGGAGAAATGATACGTTTATGGGATAACAGTGAATCTTCGAAGACATTCCAGATCGACATCCATGGTCAAAGACAAATTGAGACAAGCATAGATGTTGTCCTTGAAGAAGAGATAGTCTTTCAAAGATCCAAAGAATCTCAGATGGAGATTGACAGTGAGACAATACCTTCTCCCCCTTCAGCAGTTCAGAGGGAGACAAAAATTATTTCAGCTGATCCAGTTGCTCCAGTTGATATGTTTAGAGATATTGTAGTAGGGAATAAAAAGGCTTGCCTAGGCTCACTTTACATGAGGTAGAGAAACATACAAGCCTCTCAAGGCACATCCCGAGAGAACAAAGATATTTTTCGAGCTACTCTTCATGTAACATCCTCGGCCACCAACAGGTCGGGCAATGCTACCACGTGAAAATACATGCATACATAGATATATCTAACATGCATTTTAATCGAAATAAAACACATAACACAAAGTTACTACATACAGATTCAAATGTAATAGACAGTAATTCACATACGCAACGGAATACATGATAACGTTCAAGCATCACAGACATCTGTAACATAAAAATTAAGCACATTAATAATACTTATCTTTTCAACTGGAGTAACACCACCAACTACGTGTAGACCTTCCACGAACCTCCCAGTCGTAGACCATGTTGTTCATCACACTCAACAGTAGGTCACCCCCGAGCTGGGACTAATCTCCACCTAGGGCAAGGGAATCCTAGACTAGGTTGAGGTTACAAGAAAACTGCACAGTGCAACTGGAAGGATTCTCTCCAGGAGTCTTCTTACACCCACTACTCACGGACTCTCATTCCCCACATGCATGTGCCACCCGGGAGTATACACCTTCACCGTAACACAGTCCATCAGTTGCTTCACCTCCCTCTCAGGGTCTCGGCAACAGGTCAGATCAGGAATTCTCAGAGCTTTGTAGCTGGTGTTGGATTCTCTTTGGAAGAAAACCACTTCCCAGCAAACTCTCTCCCCTGGAGAGAGTTGTTCACGGGCTTGAAAACCTTCATCTTCTACCACGGGACTGACAACCCGCTTCTTAAGCCACTTTCAACTCAATTCCAGCAAGGTATGGTGACTGCAACGGTAACTGGTCAAAACAACTCAGGAAAACAAAAGGAAGCAACCCAAACAATCCAGGTACGAACTCGGCTCTACAAGAGCGGATATGTTGGGTTCAAGGATAACACGGGTCGTTTTTCCCTCCCATTGGGTGATTGCTTAGGTATGTGTGGGTATGTCGAGGTCAAAATGTAAAGGCCAGACGGAATTCACAGGAATTGGGAACGGAAAGCGAACTCCAGCGCAGTTGGACTCACAGATTACTGATTCCAGAGGTGTGTGAGGGGCAGAGGTCGACCACAAAGGTCCAACGGTTTCAGACGAAAGATAGAGAAAAATGACCAGCAAACCCCCCAACACAGTTGACGCTTCATCTTTTAACTGCATACGCTCATGTCGACACTTGTCTTCCTGGAGCTGCATGCTTTCCCTTTTGCACATGTTGCATCTCCCAGGACTTAGAATAAAAACATATCTTTCACACAGCTTTGGAATAATAATAAATTATTATTCTTAAGGAATTAATCCCCTAAGCTTAGCCCCTCTTTCCAACTTTTCATCCCCCTTTCCCTTACCCACCCTGTGGAAGTTTAGTCCCCCATCACTCTTTCTTCGTGGTCGGTCTGCACGCAGCGATGTTTATATTTTATTAATGATCTACATATTTACATATACAAAGTAAAGCTCATTAGCCTTGGCATCTGGCTCACCAGCCTAGTAAACACATAAGTCTCTCAGCTTATAACCACTCAGCTCACCAGCCTATAAACAAAATTACAATCCAGCAGGAGCTCGACCTTGGGGTATTAAAATCCCCTCCCCTTATTTTTTCATTGTCCTCAATGAAACTCTTTACACAGCATCAGCAAGATTTCCAAAATCTTCAAAAAGATGTGGGTACTCTGCCCGCATAGCATCTTCATGTTCCTATGTTGTGTCCTCGGGACCGTAACAAGTCCACTAGACCTTTACAAGCTCTATGGATCAATTTCGGAGCTGTTTGCTCTTCGGGTCCAATATGCGCACAGGATGCACTTGCAAGACATCTGCTTGCTCCACCTGAATCACATTCCAATCGATTACATGATTAGCATCAGGTATATATTTCTTAAGCAATAAAATATGAAACACATTATGTATAGTCATGGATGCATGCAATGCAGGCATATATGCCACTGGTCCAATCATTTCTAGGATTTCAAACGGTCCACAAAATCTAGCTGCCAACTTTGAACAGTTTCTCAGCCTCGGGGAACTTTTGTTGGCTTTTACTTTCAAGAAAACATGATCTCCCACTTTAAACTCTCGGTGGGTTCTTTTCTTGTCGGCATAACTATTCTGCCTGTCTTGGGAAGCTTTCAAATTCTGCTTAATCTTCAACATTTTATCTTCCATTTCCTTGAGAAACTCTGGCCCAACTACTGCTCTATCAGTTGGATTATCCCAGCTTACTGGAGTATTGCACTTTCTGCCATAAAGTGCTTCAAATGGGCTCATCTTCAACGATGTTTGATACCCATTGTTGTAGGCGAATTCTACTGGCAAGTGTAGGTAGTCTTCCCATTTAGATGGTTTGTCCATCACATACATCCTTAGCATATCTTCTATCACTTGGTTCACCCTCTCTATCTGCCCATCAAACTTAGGATGATAAGCAGTGTTGAAGTTCAGATTTGTTTTGAATCCTTTGAACAACCCCTTCTAGAACTTTGAGGTAAATTTTGGATCCCTGTCAGACACAATTGTCTTGGGAACACCGTGCAATCGTGTTATTTCCCTCATAAAAATATCAACAATGTTAGATGCCTTGTGAGTAGTCTTTAATGGAATGAAATGGGCATCTTTCGTAAGCTTGTCCACCACCACCATGATTGAATCGTGTTGTTTGTCGGTTCTAGGCAATCCTATAATGAAATCCATTGTCACTACCTCCCACTTCCACTCAGGGATGGGTAAAGGTTGCAACAACCATGTTGGGTGCCTATGCTTAGCTTTAATCTTCTGACACTCCATACATCTAGCGATGTAATATGCAATTTCTTTCTTCATACCTGGCCAAAAGCAATGGCTTTTGACTGCTGCCACTATTTTCTGATATCCGGGGTGCCCAGAATAAGGCACATTATGCATTTCCTTCAAAATCATAATTCTCAATTCCTGAGAATTAGGTACATAAATTCTATTTTTGTACAAGAGTGTTCCATCCAGTTCCAATTTATAATCTTCCACTTTCTATAGCATCTTGCCTTGTTGTAGCTTTGCTACCAATTCCTTGTACTGCAAATCTGCATTTGCAGCTTCCAAAATTGCCTTTAATATCAGTTTGATACATGCTAATGGTTGTAGCATTAATTTCATGTACTCTCCTGGTGAGTGCACCAGCGACTTTGTTCTCTTTTCCTCTGATATGATTGATATCAAAGTCGTACTCACAAAGAAATTCCAACCATCTAATCTGTCTAGCATTTAAGGTCGGTTGATCAAACAAATACTTCAGACCGTTGTGGTCTGTTCTCAATTCAAACCTCTTTCCCATGAGGTAATGCCTCCATTTATTCAGAGCGTGAACGATAGCTACCAACTCCAAATCATGAGTGGCATAGTTTTTTTCGTGCTCTTTCAATTTTTTGGATTCATAACATATGACAAACCCATTATGGCTGAGGACTCCTCCCAGTCCTTATTTGCATGCATCTGTGCAAACCACGAAATCCTCATTTGGATCTGCAATCCTCAGGATTGGAGCACTGATTAACAACTACTTCAATTGCTAGAAGCTTTTCTCACAATCCTTCTTCCACTGAAACTTCTTCTCCTTCCTTTGCAAGAAAGTGATGGGGTGAGCTATCCTTGAGAATCCTGCGATGAACCTTTTGTAATAGCCAGATAGACCCATAAAGGATCTGACTTCTGTCACATTTTTAGGCGTTGACCATTCTCTGATGGCTTCTATCTTCTCAGGATCCACAGCTATCCCATTCTTTGAAATGATATGCCCCAAGTAATGGATTTGTTTTTCATAAAATGAGCACTTGGTAAATTTGGCATAAAGTTGGTGCTCTCTTAACACCCACAACACCATCATCAGATGTTGTTCATGTTCTTCCTCTGACTTGGAATACACCAGGATTTCATCCAAAAAGACTATAACAAACTTCTCCAGATAGTCCCTGAATACACCATTCATTAGGCACATAAAAACAGCGGGTGCATTCGACAACCCAAATGGCACCACTGTGAATTCATAGTGACCATACCTTGTTCTGAAGGCGGTCTTGCCAATGTCTTCATCCTTTATTCTTACCTGGTGATATCTTGATCTAAGATCTATTTTCGAAAATATCTTAGCATCCTTCAACTGGTCAAAGAGATCATCGATCCGCGACAAAGGATACTTGTTCCTAACAGTCACTTTGTTTAACTGTCTGAAATCGATGCACAATCTCAACATCCCATCCTTCTTCTTCACGAACAGGACCGGGGCTCCCCAAGGTGACACACTTGGGCGTATAGACCCCTTCTTCAGCAACTCTTCAAGCTGCAACTGCAGTTCTTTCAACTCTAGCGTACTCATTCTGTAAGGAGCTTTCGACACTGGAGTTGCTCCAGGCATCAAGTTTACAGAGAAGTCGATATCTCTCTTCGGGGGTAGTCCGGGTACCTCCTGGAATACATCTTCAAACTCTTTTAGTACCGCATGATCTTCAATATTTGACACCTTATCCTTAGGTGTTTCCTCCACATGGGCTGCAAATACTTGACAGCCTTTCCTATAGCATTTCTTCGACTGCATTGCTAAGATTTCTCTGACAGTGACTGCCCTTGGAATTCCCTGCACTTTCCTTGGGTTTGCACTTTCCTTGGGTTTCATTCCTCATCCAAGCAAGTGAATACCTTGTTACGACAATCTAAGATGGCATAGTGTTGGTCCAACCAGTCCATAGAAATTAGGAAATCATAAGAACCTAGAAGCAAGATATTCAGGTCTACCTTAGTACTTAGTCCATTCATGTCCATTGGACATGATTTAACCGACTCAACAACTTTCCTCTTAGCTCCTGTAGCCAACTGCACCAGCCAAGATTTCTCATGCTTGCTTCTTGGCAATTTCAAACTTTCCACCACTCCAGGATCTATATAACTATGACTAGCCCCTGAATCAATTAAAATAGTAAAGGCATGATTATTGATCATACCTTCAACTCCAATCATGTGCGACTGATATTTTGTTTGTTTGTTGTCCAGGGCTGCGTAGATCCTGGGTACTCTACTGCCCATGTCCTCCATTGTTTCAGCTTGCTGAACATTATGGACAGCTCTCACTTTTCCTTTTTTATGGGGACAGTCTCTGTATTTGTGGTTTCCCTGACAACCCCAACACTGAATGGGCGTCTTCCTTGGCCTTTGTCCCCCTACATCAGTCGTTCTCGGCTCTCTAAACGATGGTTGTCCTTGAGGACTATTTCTGAAAAAGGGAGGTTTGTTTCCCTTATGCCTCTGCTCTTTCTTGAACTTCTTTTGGTCATCCCAAGCCTTCTGAAAAGTGGAATTTTCCCTTTGTTGCTCATACAAGCATTTTGCTCTCCTTATAGTTTCTTCCATAGTCTTAGGGTCATCATACTAGATCTTGTCACCGATGGAAGGTGGAAGTCCACTCAGATACCTTTGAATCTTGACAATCTCATCTTTGATGAATGGAACATACTTCAGTGATTCCAAAAACATTTGTTCGTATTCATCAATGGTCATGCTGCCCAGCTTTAGTTCAAAGAACTCTTTCATCTTTCTGTCATAGTATCTTTTAGTCAAGTATTTCTTTTCAAAATACTTCTTGAATTATTTCCAAGTAACATCTTTCTCTCTAATGTGTTGCACCAGCACAAGTTGATCCCACCACATGGATGTCTTTCCCTTCAGTTGATACATTGCAATTCTTCTTTCTGCATGAGAGGAATAATTCTGCAATTGGAAATATTTCCTCATGCCAAGCGACCATGTTTCGGCATCTTCCTCATTATTGTGTTCTCCATCAAACGTGGGAGGTTTAATCTTGTTCATTTTGACCTTCAACTCATCCACTCCAGATCTGTTGTGATTTCTGGTAGGAGATGGGTTTGAACTATTGTGTGCCTCCTTATTGGACTGCTTCGGGGAGTAGCGATGATGCTTGCTAACGCTTCTTGATCTCCTTTTCTTCTCAGGGGTCTTGCGACTCCCTGTTTTTCTTGAGTCAGTATCCCTATCCAACTTATTTTCTATTCTCGTCAAACTCTTCATCAACTTTAAGTTGAATTTTCCATGTTTTTCCTTAGCTTTCATGAGTTTTCTGCTATCTGCTTGGTGAGTTTGGGCATCTTTCTGCACTCTTTCAATGATTTTCATCATACGCCCTTCCTTATCTATCTCTTCTCCATGCCCATTGGAGTTCGAGCCTTCTACTCCCAAACGGACATCCATCCCTTTAGCTTCATTCTCTGAACTGGAAGTATTATGTGCCTCTTCCATTCCTCTACACTCAGTGTCAATTCGCTTCGGTCCTAACACTCGTTGAACTCTGCAAACACAACGTGCAGTCAACCAGAATTTGTTAGGCCATCATTCCTTAACAAATCCCACAGAATTCATAAACCGAATCTGTTTTAAGAAACGTTCAAATTTCATGAATTTTCCAAGCTCTGCGCGACTCTGTAACAATTTCAGGCCTTAGCCATTTTCTCTTAGCCCCAACCCCTGCGACCACGAGCTGTGACCAAGCGCTATATCGATAGGCACTTAATCAAGACTTTGGGTTACGAAGTCTTCATAATACATCACAACAAATTCTCGGAGTTCTGAATTAACGAACTCGCGAAGTAGGGTGGATCAACGGTCCACGTCTACCCAACATCCAACGGCTGACACTCGCTATGGAATTTCTATCATTGAAGCTTCGGGACTTCGAGTTCTGGAAGCTTTCACGCTTGCTTCCCTTCCAATCTCGCGACTTCCGAACTTCCGGCTTCTCTACCCTCTGGACCCACATAGTACAGTTGTCACCAACTAAGGTGATGGCACGTGGTACGCCTAGGAAGGTCCACGTCACCCCAGACGACGTCATCCAGCCCCGCCACATCTACCCTTTCACTTCAAAACTTTGGGCTTCGAAAATTTGTGCATCAGCACATTCCCCTTCTCCCGATTGCCGCAGTTCCAGACTCTCCCTAGATAATCGACGGTCCTTTAATCTCCTGCAACCAACGGTTGATATCCACTTCGTGATTCCTTGCTTCGGAGGTGTTCACCTCTCTTCACTTCCAATCTTTCGATTTTGCGAATTCCGAAGGGTTCTCGCGACTTCTCAAGATCTAGCGGTCGTAAAGAATTTCCCTTCCTTTCGAACAGATCCTACGGCTCCAACACCTCGAGTGTTGTGATCTCTCTCTCTCTGGCCAAATACCACACCTGTTGCGGTTTTATAATACCGCTACACCTCCTGAGCCTTGTAACACGGCCAAGTAACCCCTTAGCACTCAGGAACATTCTAAGGTTCGAAATTAATTCCTCCAAACACAATTTCCACTCGAAACCTTGGGTCCAAAAACCACTTATTCGGCCTATCCAGGGTCGGCGTTGAAACCTTAGCTCTGATACCAATTTGTAACATCCCCGGCCACCAACACGCAATGCTACCACGCGGAAATGCATACATACATAGATATATCTAACATGCATTTTAATCAAAATAAAACACATAACACAAAGTTACTGCTACTATACAGATTCAAATGTAATAGACAGTAATTCATATACGCAATGGAATACATGATAACATTCGAGCATCACAGACATGCATAACATAAAAATTAAGTACATTAATAATACTTATCTTTTCAACTAGAGTAACACCACCAACTACATGCAGAGCTTCTACGAACCTCCCAACCATAGACCACGTTGTTCATCACGCTAGTAGTGGGTCACCCCCGAGTTGGGACTAAGCTCCACCCAGGGCAAGGGAATCCTAGACTAGGCTGAGGTTACAAGAAAACTGCACAGTGCAACCGGAAGGATTCTCTCCAGGAGCCTTCTTACGCCCACTACTCACAGACTCTCATTCCCCACATGCCTATTCCACCCGGGAGTATACACTTTCACGGTCACATAGTCCATCGGCTACTTCACCTCCCTCTCAGGGTCTCGACAACAGATCGGATCAGGAATTCTCAAAGCTTCGTAGTTGGTGTTGGACTCTCTCTGGGAGAAAACCACTTCCCCAGCAAACTCTCACCTGAAGAGAGTTGCTCATAGGCCTGACAACCTACCTCTTCTACCACGGGCCTGACAACCCGCTTCTTTAGCCACTTTCGACTCAATTCCAGCAAGGTATGGTGACTGCAACGGTAACTGATCAAAACAACTCAGGAAAACAGAAGGCAGCGACCCAAACAGTGCAGGTACGAAGTCGGCTCTGCAAGAGCGGATATGTTGGGTTCAAGGATGACATAGGTCAGTTTTCCCTCCCGTTGGGTGATTGCTCAGGTATGCGTGGGTATGTCGAGGTCAAAACGCAAAGGCCAGACGGAATTCACAAGAATCTGGAATGGCAAGTGAACTCCAGTGCAGTTGAACTCATGGATTACTGATTCCATAGGTGTGTGAGGGGCAGAGGTCAACCACAGAGGTCTGACGGTTTCAGATGGAGGATGGGGAAGAATGACCAGCGAACCCCCCAACACAGTTGACGCTTCAGATTTTAACTGCATGCACCAAGGTCGACACTTGTCTTTATGGAGCTGCATGCATTCTCTTTTGCACACGTTGCCTCTCCCGAGACTTAGGATAAAAACATGTCTTTCACACAGCTTTGGAATAATAATAAATTATTATTCTCAAGGACTTAAGCCCCTAAGCTTAGCCCCTCTTTCCAACCTTTCAGCCCCCTTTCCCTTACCCACCCTGTGGAAGTTTAGTCTCCCATCACTCTTTCTTCGTGGTCGGTATGCACGCAGCGATGTTTATATTTTATTAATGATCTGCATATTTACATATACAAAGTCAGGCTCATTGGCCTTGGCATCTGGCTCACCACCCCTAGTAAACACATAAGTCTCTCAGCTTATAACCACTCGACGCACCAGCCTATAAACAAAATTACAATCCAACAGGGGTTCGACCTTGGGGTATTACACTTCAGCCATGAGCCACATCATTGATTGTGAGCCTTCTTCTCATAGAGAAGCAACAGGAGAACAGGTATGGCAAGATGCCATAACAGAGGAATACCATTATATCTTAAAAGAATGATGTATAAGATATTGTTCAGAGACCAGAAGGGAAGTCTGTGATGACTTCCAAGTGGATCTATAAGATCAAGCATGCAGTTGATGGAAGTGTCTAGAAATACAAAGTGAAATCTATAGCCAGAGGTTTCTCACAAACAGAGGGAGTTGTCTATGATGAGACACTTGATCCAATAAGCCTGATACACTTCCATTCGTACTACCATCCATGAGTTGGAAACTATATCAGATGGATGGATTCTTGATGAGTTTGGGTTTCAGCAAGAGTGTTGTTGATCCAAACCTATATTATTACAGTGTTGGTGACGAGAGCCTGATTTTGATGACTTATTCAGAAATTCTTGTTGTTGGATACAAGTTTTGACTTCTGATTTCGAGATGAAGGATCTGAGTATGATGCACTACTTCTTGGGACAAAAAGTATGATAGAGGACCGATGAGACTTTCCTGAGTCAAGGAAAATATACAATGGAAATATTAAATAAGTTCAGTATAACAAAATGCAAATCCACGTGATGGATTTGAAGAAAAGGATTGATGATGATTTAGACGAGACTGATCCACAGTTGATTGAATCATTGATGTATCTGGTTAACACCAGACTTGATTCATGCTATGTAGTGAATGTACTTAGTCATTCCATGAGTCAACCGAGACAGACTCACTGGACAGCAGCAAAACATGTATTGAGATATCTACGAGGCACAGTTAGATATGGCATGAGATATGCCTCCAGTGAAAACTTGAGTTTGCAGGGATATGCAGAATGGACAAAGAGTATAGTGGACCGGAAGAGCACATTCGGTTGTTGTTTTACCGTGAAGGTTGCCATGGTTTCTGGTACAGCAAGAAACAGAGCCCTATGGCCTTGAGTACCGCAAAAACAGAGTATATAGCATCGAGAGTAGCAGTCTGCAAAGCAATGTGGCTTTGCAAGCTTCTGAGTGACTTATTCGATCATGAGATGGATCCTACTACTATTCATTGTGATAACTAGAGCTATGTAAAGCTCTCCAAGAACCCTGTGTTTCATGACAGATCAAAACACATCGAGATAAAGTATCACTATATCAAAGACATGGTGCAGAGGAAGACAGTACACGTGCAATATGACTCATGAACAGATCACAGATATCTTCACCAAACCACTTGCCAAGACAAAATTCGAGTATTTTCGTGAAGAGACTTGGCCTGGTGGAGAATCCCCCCCTCGCTGAGAGGGAGTGTTGATGATTACAGTTGCGTGAGACATTCTCCAGGACACCAACCTGAGAGGGATCCCCTAAAAGGGGTGTGTGGTTCATATCTGAGACAGAGTTGGAATGTAGAGATGGCCTCCTCCTTACAGAGAGTTGAGAAGAACTCCAGATAATTCTCCTGTGTAACGCGGTGAGAAAGGAGATCTGCAGAGTTGGACGTGCCTGTGGTTGAGCACAAGGTGAACATGTGAATTCCCAAAGAGTTGGGTGCATCATCATGAGACAGAGATGAAGATGATGTATTAGCCTCCTCTGAGGAGAGAGTTGATGATGAACTCCAGATGACTCTCATCTGTAATGCAGTGGGAAAGATCTATTGAGTGGACGTGCTTGTGGACGAGCACAGGGGAACGTGATCCTAGTGGCTGAGCACTAGTGAGAGTGGTTCTTCTGTGTAATGCAGTGAGCCAGAGATATGGACATCACTATGGATGTGCCCCTAGTGGTTGAGCACTAGTGGGTGTATGAGATCCCTTGTTATATTGTTCAAGAGTCAGACCTGCATGTAACCCTAATTGTAATGTAAAGGGTACAAGTCGGCCCCACATTAATATAATTGTTTTTATGGCTGACAGAATCAGCAACTAGTTGGACACGTACTCGCGTTACACATGGTCGTATTATCCAACTGCTACCACTATAACCTCTAGGTGTGCCTAGCTGCCCCACGTGTTACACACTAGATTAGTCGAGGGGAGTTGAACTYGAGACCTCTTTGGAACTTCATTTTCACGGCACTTGCCAATTGAGCTGCCCCCGGGGGGCCACCTTAATGTAAAAGATAATTAATCTAGTTAATATTAATTATATTATGAGATAGAGAGGTCAGCCTTGTTGTGCCAATAGACACTTATGTTGACAGGTCAAGTCCAATATAAGTAAAGGTAAATTCTCCATTGAGGAATCATATCTTTTGTGTGAGTTTGGAAATTTCAGCAAGTACATCTTCTTGGGATAAGTGCGCACCTCTCTTGGGCACTAGTCTTCTAGGGTTTGCAAGCACCCTCTTGTGTACTAGGTTTTCTTGGTGGTGAAGRTCTTTCTCACCAATGGCTACAAGTTGATCACAAATTTGAGTGATTCTCATGAGATAGCTAGCAACTATATATGATTTGGACATCTTAACATATCAGAGTTGGTGTCTCAAAATCAACTTCTGGCTTGTATTCTCACTTTGATACAAGCCCACCAAAGCATCATGCATATCCTTTGTTGTCTTCTTCTCAAAAATATGAGGAATCAAGTGATCCTTCATAGAATCCAACAACACTCGCTTGGCCTTCACTTATCTCTTTATATGGGCTATAATTCATGTGGATCGTTGGGATTTGAAATCACCATCTCAACATAATATTTGAGATCATTCTCATCCAAAAGCAAAAGGAGCGTAGCCTTCCAACCCCAGAAATTAGTAGCCCCATCCAACATGTCCTCCACTCTAAGAGTGCTCACCATTGTGACCTACCCAAAACAAAAAATCTGCAGCAACAAAAATCTACAACCACACAAATCCGCAGCAACAAAAATCTACAGCCACACAAATCTGCAACAACTCGTGTCTCAAGAGATGACACATTCTCTCTCTAGACCCTATGCTTTGATACCATGGCAATTTTTGAGTGGCAATTCAATGCACTCAATTTCAGATTTGAAAATTACTTCCAAGTGACCTCAAACACTAAACTAGGGTTGTTATCACTAAATAATTTTACACTGAAATTATGACAAAAAATTACAGTGGAAGCACAAAGAACAGAGAGAAAAATCATCCATACACAAGAGACAATTTTTGTTCTGTAAATTTTTCATATTTGAGAATTCTAGGACAAAAACAATCCTCCCGACAAATTAAAAATTCAGCAAAAAACTCGAAAAAACTTTCAACTTGCAAACCTACTGCAAACCCTAGCTGATGTCATTGTGTAGTTCTGTTGACATCCACTGTATGGATTGTCTGCCCTGCTAACGTCACATGTACGAGCTGTATGAACTATCGATGTCACCTGTACGGACTACTTATGATGCTCCTCTCACAAGTGTGGGCTCACACGTGCGACCTCTCTCTCTTGGCTGAAAAATTCAGAAAATAAGAACAGAAACCCTAGTACAAATTTGTCAAACCCTACCTTCAAGTGTACCCTTGTCATTCACTATTCTATTTCCAAAAAAAAATTAATCCACTTACCTAATTTCTCACCAATGTATCCCATAAGTATATCTATTTGCAAATAAAATGTGTTACTATAATTACTATCCGTATAGAGTAGCCATTTTGGGGAAATGTGGTAGCTCTCTTTTTTTTATTTCTATTTCTCACAAATGTATCCAATAAGTATATCTATTTGCAAATAAAATTTGTTACTAGAATATCCATATAGAGTAGCCATTTTTAGCCATTTTAGGGGAATGTGGTAACTCTCTTTTTATAATTCGTACATGTCAGGCGGCCCACTATTTGCCCCGATTTCCAATTGAGTTGGAGACTTACAACATCGACTCCATCAATTGAATATAGATTTTCAAGCCTGATAAAGATTTTAAAAACGCTATCAATAATGACCGCACTTAATTTTGAAAACGAATAGATTTACTTCAATCCGACAAAGTGCTAATGCAGTTAATAATATAAAAATCTAAGAGGATCGTATGCATCAACAGAGTGCTGCATTTTGAGATGTAGCACGCTTTCAAATTTGTTTGCATCCTTGGTTTTTTTTATAGGAGCTACTAGGATGAAACCAAGAGCTATTCAGCCAAAAACTGTTCTAATTTTTTTTAAACTGCAACAACGCATGATCCACGCCATCGTTTTTAGACGTGGGGCCAGTGTGAAACGTACGTAAGAGGCTTAACATCCCAA
Organism: Picea engelmannii; assembly: GCA_009831015.1. Lineage (NCBI taxonomy): Eukaryota > Viridiplantae > Streptophyta > Pinopsida > Pinales > Pinaceae > Picea > Picea engelmannii. The sequence goes on from ML779317.1 coordinate 825,735, forward strand.
TCCTCCACGAGAATGTGGATGCCTAATCAGCATGGAGTTGCCCATTTGGCCCTGAGCTCCAGAGCAACATCTAAGACTTATAACTGCTCCACCACCCCACCGCCCAGGAAATTATAATTTTAGGCTTCCAACTAAAATACTTAGTGGCTAACATTGATCATTCAGATTTCTCTTAGACCTTTGGAAAAAAAAACGTATTTCCAAATAAACCACATAACGTGTTTTCATAAAAAAATCAAACCTCACACCCTGCAAAGTCTTGAAAGGAAGCCGGCCAATAGACCCAATTTTGTGACTTATCCTAGGAGTATCGTGACAGAGTCCAATGTAAAGTAAATTATCGAGTTTTAATATGAGCAACCCATGACAAACATAGTCAAAAAAAATGCTAATTGAAAATGAAGAGAAACTCTTATTTACAAAAACAATCATTGCTTATTTCAATGAATATAATAAAGGAAAGATAAAATTAAACATATCCAATAATAATTGAACAAATTTCAAAATATAATATTCTGAACATAATTTTTTAGACTAGTAACAAAAACACAATTATGATTCCTTGGGATTATCTGTGCCCAGACTGAATTCCATGTGTTTGTTGCTACCATTTTAGGTTTTTCCACAATTTCTTTATTCATTTTGACACTCTGGTACTTGTCCCGGGTTAATGGTGTCCATTAAGATCAAGTTCATATCCCATTGTCCAGCCATTTTAAATATGGGTATCTCATAAGAGAAAGATGTTCCAAGTCTAAACTAGAATGTGTAGTAAGCTTATATTCAACATGCAAGTTTCAGAGAAATATAGCTACTGTTAGATTAAACATTTCAGATTGTCTTTGGAGCTGTTTTGGCAACAATGCTCGGAAATATTTGAGAATTTGCTCCTCGAAAAGCTCAGTGATCCCATTGCTAAGTGACTTTTGATCATTTATTTGTTACAAACAATGGCCGTTCTATCATACATATCGGAAAAGCAACTTTCTGTAACAAAGAGAGCTAGCATAGGAATACAATGTGTCTGAAAAAGCTATTGAGCATCAATGAACAATCAAAGAATGCTTATGTACTCTCAGTGAAAACTATTGTGCTCATCCTGTGTTAAAAAATAGCAACATACCTCCTGTTTTTAGCACAATTTCATACCAACTTAAAAAATAGAAATAAATACATAAAAGAAATTTAGGTGTAGAGCAGACAACGAGCAAGGATGAGAAAAGGATGGGAGTTACTCCATGGGAGAGTATTAATGTGGAACGAGATCCCATCATACAAGAGTGCAGTCGCTACTAGTTGTGCATGGCTTTGACCATTGGTGGGAGGAAAACTGAGAAGCTGAGTGGATCCAGTTCCAAGCACAATATGTCTTCCCTCCATCAGTGTTGCCTACCAGTACATGTAGAGTCCAAATTTGTTTTTCTCCACCCGTGTGATAGAAACCACTCCGAACCATAATCCCTTATTCAATAGCTCATGCAATTCCACACAGCTATTGCTGATGTACTGTCCTCTGCAATCTACTTTCTCCAACCTTTGTGATAGCATCCACTCTGAACCATAATCCCTTATTCAATAGATCATGCAATTACACACAGGTACCATTGCCGCACTACCCTGTGCATTCTCAATTAAGAATAGCTCCCTTAAAAAGGGATATCTGCTCAATGCGTAGAGGTCAAACCTTTATATCAAAGAGGAAACTTAAAAAATAGCTGAAAATACGCAAACATCTGGATATCCTCACACTGAATTGAATTTATGCTTATTTCCTTTCTTGAATAATCTCATCTGTCAATGTTTAATGGACAATCAACAATCATTTGAGAACTGTCCAAACCAATAAAGGATTCACTCCATTCACATAACGATTTTTCCTCGGAGACTGACAAAAGTATCAACAAATAATCCATGGCCAGAGCAATGATATGCTTAAGCCACTTCTTTTTCAGTGGCTTTCTAGCCCATGTCAGTGCCCACAAAGCATTGGTGTCAGCATTCAAGAGCTGTTCCAGAGAATACATCATGAAACTGCACAGAAATTAACAGCACATCATCACCCATGGAAAAGATAGGAAATTAAACAGAAATAGGTGTGCTTCACCTTAAAGCATCACATATGGTTTAAATGGTCACATTTTGAAAATCACAGTAATCATGAGAAATGCCTCAAATACATTATGAGAAATTAAGGAACCCTACTAGCTTTGCTTGTACTTAAGAAATTCCAAACTATAAATTCTAAAACAAATTCAAAAGAGTTGAGATCAATTATTTGTTTCACACTACTAAAAAATATAACAATCTTAAAAATATTTCAAGCATGATGGTCTGCAAACTGTACAAGTGTGATCACATTAAAAGTATTCCAAATTTGTGCCTCTAAAAAATCTTTCAGAGAATTTGCGCTCAATACTTGAACATCTTTCAATAAAACAAAGTTTAAAAAATAGAAAATACCCTCATACTTATGAGAGAAAGAAAATATGTTAAATACATTAGTGACCAACATACAGTTAATGGGCCGAGAAAGTACTTCATATGAAATACATCAAACAGAATGCATCAGAAATTTCCCGTCAAAAGCAAAGGATAGAAACGTCAAAATAAAAAATAACCATAAAACATAGCCAAATGCTCAACAGCAATCAACCACGTTCATAAACACCATAATAAACCCAAGACGAGAATATCTTACAATGGCATTCTTTAATTTTACAATATAGGGGCAAACACATCAATGTACATGAGATTGATAAGCTAAGTCACCCTTGGTAAATACCATAATTCAAGTAAACTCTCAAAATCCTAAATAATGAATTTCATTTCCATAACAGATTCGGGAGCTCCTATATAATTTAAATATGTGTGGGGTATCAACACTTCAATACTAAAGTATAATGTAATAAAATTAAATTATGATTAAGTGACTTACATAAAGAGTAATGACATATAAGATGTCATCACTTATAAAAAGTGGTTAGATCACTTAAGTGACGCAACTAACTAATGAGTGAAATAAAAGGGGATCTCCACTTTGTATGAAGATGACTACATTTATAATAATATATCATATTCTACATCTGTATTTATTTTTACCATGGTGTCAGAGCCATATCGGAGTCCTTGAACCACTGAAGATCGGATTCAATTTTCTTGGAAGTTGTGCATGGGCATCTTAAGGAGAGAGAAGATGGTTAAAAAAGAAAGTTTTTTATTCTCTTATACATACATATAAGCGAATAACAAAAACTTTTATTAAATGTAGGAAGTAATGCATAACTTCCCATATAGGTGCATACAACATAAAGCAATATATTTTGTCCATTTGAATCCCCTATGACCCTTCAGTCCCTATTCTAAGTAACACCTTGCATACCTATGTGTCACTTTATTACACACAAATCTATGTACAAAGTGACCATTACAACATTAAAGTTAGGTCACTTATATTGATTGTGACACTAACATTAATTTTCCTGTTATTACCCTCACATATAGCTGCCTTCAGACTAGAGGCAGACATTAATTTGCGATGCAAAATATGGGCATGATGAACCAAACTTCGGATACCACTTGATAAGGTTCCAAAAGGACCTTCTATGATACAAAGGAGAAGCAAGAACGCCCAAGAGCAAGATTGGAGAACCACATAAATCACTTTATTTCAAAATCCTCATAGAGGCCCAATATAATAACAATGTCAAGTGTGCTTCGGTATGGGACTTGAAAGTCCTATCTATATAAAAACAGGGTCATCTCACGCCAATTAAAAAGTATTATTTAAATCTTAACTGCCCTAAGAATATTTGTTCTAACTATCTATAGCCATTAGAGGTCATAACAATTACTTAACATGTAAAGTGCTTCACATCTGAGTCTCTTCATTAGATGTAGCATCATTTTATAATATTATATATGAATCTCTCCATTAGAGATTAGTTAAGATTTGACTTTCTTAAGTTCAATATCCAGTTCGTGTGAATCATAACAGTGTCTTATAGAAGAGGAGATAATGCTAAAAGAATGCCCAAAACTTGCAGGAATAATTAGATTGAGGTCACCTAAGAAAATGAGATGTCGGCAAAAGGACCAGCTACAACAACTCTTATACATATATAAAACTACATCCAAAAGTAATAGATCATTTTTATCAGGCTAGCTACAAGACCCATACTTGAATGTTGAGATTGAGTACTCCCCAACCTTGAAAATTTAGATTCTATTTAAAACAAAATAACTAGAAGTGGGATATATAAACTATATCCCAGAGCAATAGATTATTTTCATCATGCTAGCTACAAAGCCCATACTTGAGATTGTGCACTCCTAAAGCTTGAAAATTCAGATGTACATGGAACAAAATAACTAAAAGTGGGAGACACAATAAGATAGTAAATGCACTAAAGCTTCCAAAATCCAGCTGTAAAAAGCATTTCCGGTGTACAAGAACTTACCTTTGTGCTCTTTTCAAGTTGCAAAGGTGGGAAGCAAGGAAAAGAAATATAGATACCTTCAATCTAGAAACCATTATTGGAAAAAATTCTCAAATAAACAAGCATACAAGGTACTTAGCCCACAAAAAAGGCACTGCTGAAACCCCTTCAAAGATTTGAAAGGAAAGATTATCACTAATGATTGAAAAAAGTACAAAACACATTACCTTTTTCAAAATCATCTTGCTAGATGTCTCTGGCGTCTACTTTTAGTGGGAGGTTCAGCAGTGCATAAGTCTGCTGAAAATGACTGTTTCACAAAAGGATGATCCAGGAGCTCAGCTGCTGATGGTCGATCCACAGGCTCAATTTTTAAACAACGTTGTATTAAGTCCTTGGCATCTCTAGATAGTGTATCAGGTATAGGTGGCAGCTCCCCATGTCCAACTTTCCACAAGGCTCGATGCTGTAGACCAACATAGACATCATTTTCAACTTGTCAATTCCTAAATCAGATATCTAATCCAAATTCAAGTAGGTAGAAATGAATATATATGTCATCTGCACTAAGAAAAGCATTGCCCAGACTAAATAACTTGTCCAAATTTCCAGCATTTTCAGATTGTGGATGGGCATGGTGACATAGCAGTCCACACCAAGGACTGCATTTCTATCGGAACAATTTTCATGCATTAAAAATTCAAAAGGAAAAATAAAAGAAGGTTTAAAAGACAGGCATTTGACACTAATTGAGCCAAAAGACAAATATTAAGGTCCATCAGTGCAGAATAACAAGTCAGCTCAAACCAGTAAGTCATATCTTTCTGGGATTTGCTAATGGATGCAAGTTCTTTGATAGGTTGTTAATTTTTTTAATATGACATTGAATATTCTATTGAATTTCATTCACAATTCTGGCCCTACTTATATCAACCAGTCCTACTGTATCGTCATATATATTTAGATTCTGAAAAATAGGTTAATCAAGAGATGCATGAAGTTATCTTGATGATGGAATGTGCTCTTAGACCAACCTATTACAAGCTATAACTCGTTTATATCTGCAACAAAACAAATAAACATAATGATAGTACTCATGCATGGCTGTGAACAAAAACTCATGAACTATAGTTGCAAACAGCAACTTCATCCTTCAGTTAGTACCTCCATGCAGCAACCCCAAAACTTAGGGCATCTATTGCTCTGCAGTTAAACTACAAGGTTATCTCAGTGACTACTTGTTAGAATTAGGGTAAAAATGCAAAACAATAGTATCTTTTTTATTTAAGTGATCAAAACAGCTAGATCTATAAATCAACAGAGTTAGAACACTTAAAATTTAGATCTAAGAGAGACAGCAATAAACTTAGTGAGATCAGAAATAGAAACTCAGATCTAATAAGAAAGTACTCTGCTGATGTAACAGTGAACAGATCTGAATAAGACCAAATAGTACAATAGATCTATAAGGCTAAACACAGATTTGTAGATCTAACAACTAGTCTGATCATTACACAATAGAACAGCTATAGAGGCAATTGTAAATTCAGTATAGCTTCAGATCTAAGTAGTTAATACTCAATGCTAACTAGATCAAAACAGTACTGAAGTAAAATCAAGTCCAGATCTGAAAGAGATGAGTAGGCAGCTTACCTGGTACAGCAGCCTTACCTCTGAAGAAAAACAATAACCATAGGAGATGTAGAACCCTTTTTGTATGCTCAGACAAAGGTTCAGTTCATAGATCTATTATGGATCTCATGCCAATGAATGAAGAATCTTTCTTGCCACCAAGACAAAAGGGCCACAGGAAGGAAGGAGACAAAATCCCAAAAGTGGTTATAAATACTCAAACTCTCACTCAGAAAATCAAACAATAAAACCCTTACCCCAAGTAACTTTAGAAGAGGTTACAAAGGCACTGCACAACAGGACTATGGGTAAACCCTCGTTACAGCAGAAGAGAAAACTGAAACCTATAGGTATGCCTCAGCAGGAATAAGGAGGGATAGCACCCTACAAGCTCAGCACAATAAGTGGGCCGCAGACTAAGAGGTTCTCCACACAGCAGAGAGGAGAAGGCCGCACCTTATAACTTAGTCACAGCAGAAGAAGGAGGAGGCCGAAACCTATAAACTGCTCACACAGCAAGGGTAGAGAGGGGCCGCAACCTCTAGAATCAGCTCACAGCTAAAGGGAGAGGGGAGCCGCACCTTGCACACAGCTCACACAAGGAGAGGCCGCACTCAATCAGTCCTTAAGGGGATCCGCTGCCACACACAACACCAACCCTGCAACAAAGATGGAAACAGGCCGCAGCAAGGAGACTCTTACTCACAGCAAAGGGGCCGCAGCAAAGAAAAGCACCAGCAGAGGAGGGCCGCAAATGGAAGACACCAGCAGAGGAGCCGCAGCTAGGAGAGATCCACACACTTAGCAATAAATGAATAATATAATGTGAGTGAAGTGAGAGGGGTAGGGGTTGTATTTATACTTTTAGGCTAGGGCAAGGGTTTAAAGAAAAAA
>ML779317.1:842474-874394 GCA_009831015.1 Picea engelmannii
AGGCGCAAGGCATAGGCACTGTGTCATTTCAGAGGGAGTCGGGTAAACCACTCCGCTTTGTTGATGTATTGTATGTTCCTGGTCTTACCAAGAACCTCATTTCAATTTCGACCCTGGAGGATAAAGGGTTTGAGGTGGCCTTCCGAGGAGGAAAGGTGTACATTAGACCAAAGGGGTCTATAGCGAAGATGGATAAGGTGATTGGGATTCGCAGTGACAAAGTGTACAAATTACATTTTGAGCCAACGAAAGCATTAGTCAGCAACAGCACGGATTTGGGTGAGTTGTGGCACAGAATGATGGGGCATCTACATTTTGGAGCATTGGGGCATTTGAGACAGGCAGTTACATGAATGCCTCAGGTTGCACCAGAGAGGCATGACCCTTGTAAGGGTTACGCTTTGGGAAAGTATGCACGCGGAGCATTTCCACCTAGTAAGCATAGGTCCAAGGGGATCTTGGATCTAATCCATTCGGATGTTTGTGGTCCAGTCAATTAGTGGCTTCAACTACTACGTGATATTTATTGATGACTACTCCAGGAAGACCTGGATATATTTCCTTAAGACCAAAGATGAGGTCTTTGACAGGTTTAGGGAGTTCAGGGCTCTAGTGGAGAATCAGTCTGGTAGGAGGATCCGGGTACTTACATCGGATAATGGGGGTGACTACACCTCTCATGAGTTCGTGGAGTATTGTGTTGTTGAGTGTATTAAGAAGGAGCTCACGGTTCCTTATAACCCGCAGCAGAATGGAGTGGCGGAACGCAAGAACATGACTAGTGGGTACAGTGCATGCGATGATACATGATCAAGGGTTACCGATGCTTTTATGGGCAGAGGTCTGTCGCACAGTTGTATACATACAAAACAGGAGTCCCCATACCATTTTGGGGAAGTTGACACCTGAGGAGGTTTATACAGGTACGAGGTCAGATGTGAGTCATCTTCGCATCTTTGGGAGTATCTGTTACTATCATGTCCCTTCAGGAAAGAGGACAAAGCTGGACCCCACAGGAGAGAAGAGGTTACTAGTTGGTTACAGTGAGATCTCCAAGGCCTACCACATCTTTGTGTCAGCACGCAGGAGGATAGTGGTATGCAAGGATGTGCAGTTCGAGGAGCGAGCCTTGAGGAGATCTGCAGATATGCTAGCATAGATAGAGGACCAACAGGGACAGGACTCGAGGCAAAAGTGTGAGGAGGCACAGGTATAGAGTACAGGGTCACAGGGATAGACACAGGGTACAGGTACATGTGTTGGTAGGGAGACTAGTGGACAGGACAATCAGGAGACTGATGAGGAGGATGAGCAGTGTGTGGTTGTTCAACGGGATGTAAACGCTAGGCCACAGCCTAAGTGGTATAGGTCCACAGTTAATGATTCTAGACAGGTAGGACCTCCAGAGATATCTTTCAAACAGCGTAGACCACCAGATAGATTCAAGTATATAGCACTCGTGACGGAGCTTATAGATGTCGAACCGTCCACTTATGAGCAGGCTACACAGCATGGAGTGTGGCAGGAGGCCATGATGGAGGAGTATGCCTCCATTATGAAGAACGATGTATGAGAGGTGGTGCCCAGGCCAGAGGGCAAATGGGTGGTTGGTTCCAGATGGATATACAAAGTCAAGCATGCGGCAGATGGAAGCGTGGAGAAGTATAAGGCACGCTTCATAGCCAAGGAGTTTGCATAGAAAGAGGGAGTTGATTACGAGGAGACTTTTGCCCCGATGGCTAGATATTCTTCCATCCGAGCAGTTATTTCATTAGCAACAGAGATGGGCTGGCGCGTTCATCAGATGGGATGTGAAGACTGCCTTCCTCAACGGAGTTTTGAGGAAGAAGTCTACATTGAGCAGCCTAAGGATTTTGAGGTTGGAGACAGAGATATGCATGTTTGCAGGTTGAGATGAGCCTTGTATGGGCTCAAGCAGGCACCTCGGCCATTGTACTCGAGGATCGACAGTTATTTGAGAGAGATGGGTTTCCAACGGAGTGAGGCTGATCTGAACCTCTATTTTCTAGCAGGCGAGGTGCCTCTCATACTAGTTCTTTATGTTGATGATTTCTTTCTTACTGGAGATGAGCAGCTGATTACAGACTGCAAGGCTAACCTTGCAGCGGAGTTTGAGATGAAAGACCTTGGTTTGATGCATTACTTCCTTGGTCTAGAGGTTTGGCAGGAGGATGGGCGCTTCTTCTTAGGACAGGGGAAGTATGCAATAGAGATCTTGTGCAGATTCAGGATGACTGATTATAGGCCCATGTCCACGCCTCTAGTGACAAACTGGAGGAAGATTGATGTATGTAGTTCTGAGACAGTAGACCCCACCATCTATCGTCAGCTTATTGGATTGCTCATGTATCTGGTCAACACTAGGTCGGATATTAGTTTTGCAGTCAACTCCTCGAGTCAATTCATGATGGACCCTCGGAGAGTGCATTGGATAGTTGTAAAGCATGTGCTTTGGTACTTGAGAGGTACAATGGAGTACGGGTTGTTGTATGAGCGCAGTGGTGGAGTGAGATTGGAAGGTTTTACAGATGTTGATTGGGTAGGAAGTGCAGAGGACAGAAAGAGCACTTCAGGGTGTTGCTTCAGCATTGGATCGGGTATTATATCCTGGTTCAACAAGAAGCAGAGATCATTGGCATTGAGCTCTGTTAAGGCAAAGTACATGTCAATGAGTTTAGCAGCATGTGAGGAACTGTTGTTGAGGAAGTTGTTCTTTGGACTATTCAGTGAGGAGTTAGAGGCTACAGTGATACATTGCAATAATCAGAGTGGCATCAAGCTCTCTGAGAAACCTGTGTTTCATGATCGTAGCAAGCATATAGACATCTTCTATCACTTCCTACGAGATTGTTGAAATTTTCACCTATATCTCAGTCACTGAGATTGCAGCCAATAAATTAACTAAACCGGAAATTATCTATGCTGATATAAAATCTGAATTTATGCAGTAACTTACAGCTGAGATATAAAACAGAAAATTTGCAGCGGAAACATACAGTAAACCAAGCATAAAAAACACACAGACACCATAAGTACCCTAGAACCCCAATGTGGGGAAAAACCAGCAAAGGAGGGCTTCTTATTGAGGCTTCTGAGGAATTTTACAGCAGATACAATACAGAAAATTTCTAGGCAAGGTTTTTCCTCTCCACATGCTCTGTATGGCCCAGATAACTCAGCACTCCTTGCTGTAGCTGTACGACCTCTGGTACAACCTGTTGTTGACTGAAATTACACCCAGAATTTGGTCTTATTCTTTGTTGAACGGAATGGTTGAATCTGGCAAGTCCTAGATGAGAATGTAGAGCCCTAACTCGCCTTCCTTGCTGCTGTAAGAACTTGGCCTCGGTTGAGCCTGGTGCTGGCAGCCTGATATGGTCCTGAACCTGACCTCTTCCAGCTGCCTTTCTATACCAGATTCGCCCTCTTCAGCTGCTACTCTCTCCAGCACAGTTCGCCCTCCTTCCTCAACCTCAAACACCCCTCCTTTTGCTCACTTGCTCACTCACAAATGAGAATGTGTTCTGTCCTTTCACCCCCAGCCTTCTTTTATCTCCCTAGCAGCCTCCCATCCTCCTTGAGATGTGTGCCCAGCCTTGGGCCTGAATGGTTGAGATTGGCATGCCCCTCTTGGGCTGGACCCCACTCTCCACTAAGAGGTGCGCCCTCCGTGGTCTAGGTCCCACAATCCACTCAGCCACCTTCAAGGAGGTGCGCCCTCTCTCCCTGGGCCCCACATTCCACTCAAAGACGATTTTTTCGCTGCCAGCCTAAGTCCAACTTAAGGCTGAGATAAAACTAAGCTGAGTTGGGTTATTTAAGGTGTCCCTCAGCTGGCCTAGGACAGATAGGAACAGCTGAGACACCAAACCAAGCTAAAAATAACAGAGATTATGTGCAGAAGGGGGCCGTAAGGCTTCAATACATACAAACTGATGATCAGATGGCAGATATATTCATCAAGGCACTTTGCAAACAAAAGTTTGAGAAGTTCAGAGATAAGATGGGGTTGGTAAAAAATCCCTTCCTCAAGAGGGAGTGTTGAGAAGTGTAACTCAGAAAATCTTCACCATGTGTAGCATCCTATCATGGAGGAGGACAATGAAACTAGCCAAGTTGATGGATTAATCTCTTTCCTAAAGTTTTACTTTGGAAAAAGTACATTAGATGTGTTATATTTTAATGTTGACTTATTGAGCACTTTTTCTAAAGTTAAAAGTGAAAATAATTTGAGTGATGGTTCTATAAATCTTGGCCATCCATCTCATTGAGAGGACGAAGGTTGATCTCAGCCCTTGATCTCTTTCGAGATAGGGTTTTCGCTTGCTAATTGAGATAAAAGAAATCGACTTGCTTGCTGGGCGTGTCTTTTGAAGAGAGAGGGCAAACTTCAGCTTTGAGAAGGAGTTTGCTTAAGGGTTTGCTAGAGAAATTTTGTAGAGGATGGAGGAGAATTTTACAGGAGGATTGTCTAGCTTCCTTAGCATTTTGCAGAGGCCAATACTCAGATCTGAAGGAGCCGCCGTACAGGGTGACGCAGGCAACTGTATGAATGACGCAGAGGCTTACGCAGGGATTATTTCTCAGTCATTTCAGTTCTCTGGTTTGGTATAGGGTCGTACAATTGTTCTGGAAGTGTATTGACGGGTTTTACTTGGGCATTTGATTGGATCGATCCATTTGTAAGAGATCTCTATATTCTTTCTGCTGCATAATAATAAAAGCCACAAATTGAAGAACGTGTTTTCCCACATTGGGTTTTTCCCGGGGTTATTTTACCCAAAAATACTTGTGTACTTCACGTGATGTGATTGTTGTTGTCTTCTACATTGTTCCTAGATTTATTTTCTGCTGTTCATTTTAATTTTGTGAAGAAACCTAGCAGTAACCTTACAAAGAACAATTTCAGAAAATTATTTTAAGTGCTAAGTGATTTCTGAGTGATATATTGTTGGAGTTTTCTGGTTCACCTTGCTGGGTTTTAGTAGATTCACACAAATTCATTGTTAATAGGTTGTCTACTGTGAAATCAAGTCAAAGAAAATGAAAAATAAGTGGTTTTTATTGTTTTTGCCTTTTATATACAGACAAGCAAGACCAGCTCTTGAGATTTGTGAGCTAACTCATCAAATCAATTTCACTTGTGTTCGATTTGCAAGTCTAAGTCAAAATCACAAGTATTGCTCTAGGTCAAGTCAAACTCGGAGGAGCAACTCAATTTCCTCAAAGAGCAGAGTCAAACTTGGGGATCAACTAAAACTCAGAAGAGTATGGAAACACTAGTATAAAAGATGATATTTTGCTTAAACTTTTCTTCCCATTTCCAAAAACCATTTCTTGGCATTTTTCCTATTCCTTGCAATATCCTAAGAAGCTTACACGAAGTTTCTCGTCCTTGCTAGAACTTGACCATTCCCATTTCAAGATACTCATTTCCTGTTGTTTCCTACTCCCTATTTCCAACAACTGGGGACACAGGTTAATCCCTATCTTCATCCACTGAAATTTGGGAAGTATCTCCAGCGATCCCCAAAACTCATCCTGCTGTCCCAGCCCTTGAAACTTAGCATAATAGAATTATTGGGCAAGGCGAGCTTGAATATAAGAAATCGTTAATTAAGAACTGATCAAGTTAAATCCCCAAAGAAAGCAAGAAGGAACAAATAGTTTGTTGAAGACCTATCACTCTCCTAAATGTGACCTTTAAGATCATCAGGAAGGTAATTGTAGCATAGAATAAGCCTTTGGAAAATACAATTATATGAAGAGAACAAGTAGCCTTCCTCAAAGGCATATATATCCATGGAAATTGCCTTTTAGCTTGAGAAACAATGAAATGGGATAGAGTCAAGGGAAAAAAATGTTGCTAAACATAAACTTCCACAATACTCCTGATAGACTTCAATGACATTTCATGTTTGAAAGGACAGATTGGCTAGGCTTTGATCAGTAGTTTGTTAAAAGGATTCAAATGCTAATCTCAGGTGCTATGAGTAGGATAACAATGAACAGTAAAATGACTAACCCCTTTAAAGATCCATCAAACAAAGATGACCCATTGATACATCTCTCCACGTTTTATCTACAAATGCTCTTGTTGGAAAAAGCAAGGATGGAATAACAGATCAAGAGGATCTCATGATTAAAGTGTAGTCATGTCTACAACTCGCATTCTATGGATTACTCCACCATAAGGACTTGATTGGAGGAAGAACAAGTGCAAATCACCATGGACTATCTAGATTCTAGACATATATCACATACCCCCTAGATCTATCATAGGTGAGCACAAAACAAGTCACAATTTGATTGGCACAAAGGCCGCATGTGGATCAATTAGAATAAGAAAAACCAAGTGGCATGGCTTGTTGTTTGGGGATACCAAGTGAGATAACTCCTTCTTTGGGGGTCCCTTCTGGATTAGATGTGTCTCTTAAGGATATGAAGGAATGGGTGCTCCACAAGATTGAAAAGACACTGAGCTACTGGTATACCAAGTCTTTCTCTCTTCCTAACAAGATTCAAGTGGTAAGAAGGTTTCTTGTAGCCACACATGCCCATTGCTTTACTCCAAAAAGCAATTATGAAGGTCATACAACTTGTACCTAAATTCCCTGGTCAAAACAAGATGACTCCAAAGCATAGCACATTCTACATGGAACCTTTGTATTCGAAGTTCAAACCAAATAACAAAGAGGCCTAGGGGTTGGTAATTCATCAACCCATCAGAAGGTTGTTACCAATGGAGTATATTTAGCATTATGGTCATATTATAATGTACTTTATAAACCATAGTACTTTTAAATTAGTGATCAAATAATGCAACTAAGCAAATTAATTAAGTCACGTGTGTTTTTAGTTACACAAAGTTGGTTGCCACCAATCTGTCTCTCTCAAAAGACATATGACTCTTGTATCTCATTACACATATTGAATACATCAATTATCTCTCTTCTGTCTACACTTGTGTGTATCATTGTGTATGTGAATATTTTTTTTTGGTATCAAAGCCAAGTTCATTGGCATCTGGGAAAGCCAGAGCCCGACATCAGGGCATCAGGGAATCATGGTGAATACTTGAAATTGTGGGCAAATTAACACGAGATCATGGCCAGGAATTGAGTAATACTAAAGACAATTGTGTGAAGTAGAAAGTTACACAAGCAGCAACGGAATGCTGAGGCACCCCATAGGAAATATAAAAAATTTAAAAAGGGAAACAAGTAACTTACTTGTTTATAAAATAATTAAAAAAAAGTGAAATAAGCACCTTATTTGTTTTACTTTTTAATATATTAAACATTTTAACATATTAAATTGTTATAACCTCGAGGAAAAATTAACAGATTTAAAATCTAATGATCGTTGAAATATGTAAATGATGGCTTAATAGTCAACGATGGAGGTCTGGCAGATGCAGCCTGCTCTTGACAAATATGGTGGTCATGATGACTACAAGGCAACATGGTGGGTCTAACAGCTAAGGCATGGTGAGTCTAATGGCTAAAGTATGGTGGGTCTGGTGGTTGAAGCATGGAGATTTGGCAAACAACAAGTCAAAGACGACACTATATCTGTGTAGGAATCTGATCTGGCAGTCAAAAGCAGATCTCCACAAGTAGCAGCAGAATTTTGATCAGACAAAGGCAGGGTTGACGACTACATGAAGGTTAGTAGCAGAAGATTATACCAGAATTTGACTGCTTAAACACGACTGTGGCAGCTACATAAAATTTCCCCATCAAATGTATGGCAACTCAGAGAAGACTGTGGCAGTTACATAAGATTTTCCCATCAAATGTATTGACAACAGGCAGCATGAGGAACCAGGCAGCTACATTTTTTAGTGAAAGATAAGTTTAAATAAAAATAAGAAACCAAATCACATCCCATGGCAGGTGGCAGCATTGCTTCACAAGGAAGCAGGAATCAGGATATTGATGGCTCAGTCAAACAGGTATACTGTCCGCAGCAAAAATCAGCAATGTGAAACCATCAATGAGAATAAATTGCTAATTAAAAACAACAGACTGCAGGGTGAATTACTGCACATTGGGTCTCAGGAAGCAGGAAAAATTATTGCAAACATTGATAAAACCCACAAGTCAGCATTAGTATATTTGATTAGGTGTGTGACAAGGTCAGATGTTATCACGAAGCAGGAATAATGTGGGTTGTACACTGGAAATTCAACAGTATACTGGTGGTGGTGGCAGCATGGTGAACTTAATGGCAAAGAGAGAATTACAAGCAAGGAGGTAATTTAGTTGAGATTTGCCTTTTGGTGTTCAGGGTTGATTTTTAAAAAATAAAAAACAAGTGCTTGGTGGTTGAGTTTAAAATGGCAAGCTTACATCGTGTTATGCTCTCAAATGCTCAAAAGTTTAATGGGTGTAGCTATAATGTTTAGAAGCAGCATATGACAGTCATTTATGAGTACAGAGAGTTGTTGAAAATGGTGACAAGCAAAGTAGTAAGACATCCAGATGAAGAGTAAAAGGTGTTTGATTCCAAAAATAGGGAGGCAATGATGCTAATAAAGCTATTATTTACTGATGAAATGCCTCTGCAAGTACATGATGCAGCGAATGTGTGTGTTCTATAGAGAAGGTTTATGGGTTTACATGGAACTTCAGATAAAGGCAAGGCTCTTTACTTGAATAACTTACTTTGTTCCATGAATTTGGATGAAGGGGATTCGATTTCATATCATTCACTGAAGTTGAAGGATGTCCATGATCAATAGCTTGTTATTGGTAGAGAGGTGGATGAAGAAAACAGTGTAATTATTAACCTAAAAGGTTTGCCCCAATATTTTAAACATTCTGTTGAGACACTTAACATTTTTTCCAAGAAAAACCTTGCAGGGAAATCCAAGGATACTACCCCACATCTGTGGATGGCATCCCTAGTAAACCCGTCGACATAGACTACTGCACCTAACGCAGGGGGATTTGAACCAGGCCCCTACTGGCATGGAACTAGCCACTGCCCAACAACATTGGCAACGGCCAGTTGAGCTAAACCTTTTGAGTTGTATAAAAGGACATAAGGTGTGAGAGAGACATTCGTTCTTGTGGAGAATCCTTGGTGACCTCAGCCAGCATGGGAGAGAGGTTGTGGTGACCTCAGCCAGCCATGGAGAGGGCCGAGTTAGGCCTCAAGTCTGCTGTTCTATGATTGTTTTGGGCAGGTTCTTTGCGGAGGGGGCCGAGTAGGACAGTCTGAGGCTCGGCCAGCAGAGATAGAGGCAGCATCTGCTTAGAGGAGGGTTCGGCCTAGTGGTAGAGGCCGCCACAGGCCTTAGAAGGGTTCGGCCAGCAAGTTCTGAGAGACTGAATCAAGTTCAGAAGGGTTCGGCCTGCATCAAGAAGACAGCCCGGACTTGAGGACAGTTTTTGAGGGCAAGCTAAGGGGCATTTCTGGAGGCTCACAACAGCAGTCTTGGACAGCCATTGAGGGCTGTTACAACCTCAGTGGCAGCAGGGTGTTCTTTGGAGCTGTGTTGAGGCCTGTATAAAGGCCGAGTCAGCAACTCTTTTGGTAGGCTAGTACAGCCAGCTTAACCACAGTTTTGTGGGATGATTGAGGGCTGTTACAGGCGTGTAACAGCAGCTTTGGGACAGTCCTGTGGGGGCTTTTACAGTCAGCCTATGTGAGCAGATTTGGACACGGAAACCGGGAAGGTTTCAGCAGTGTTTTGTAAGTGTCTTTGGTATCTTTCCTAATGTAAAATTGGGCCATTGTCCCTGGTACGGGAGCCCATTGTTCTGGGTTTAAGAACAAGTGATTTGGGCATTAAATTTCTGTGTACTGTGCATGATCTAATTGCTGGTTTTACTTTGAAGTTTCCACTGTGCTAAGTTGTTAGACATCTCAGTGTGTTTATGTTCACAGTTCAGAATGTGTGATTTCTGTGTATGCTGTTGAGAACCTAGACCAGACCTGAGGTGTGTGTGCACGAACCTAGACCAGACCTGAGGTGTGTGTGCACCGAGACTGGGTGCACATCGGACGTGGTTCAACAGTTCAAAAGATGGCATTTGTCAGGCCACCCACCAAGGTTCCATTAGCCCATAGACACAAAGAAGAGATTGGAGCCAAGTGCAATTCTTAGGTCAATTTGACAAAATAACCCCATCTTGGCAGCCTACCTAAATGATTAGTGATTAATATTGATAGCAACAACAATTCATTGATTCATTAGAGATATGGTAAGGACACATTAATTTTCAGTACCTTCCTTCATTGAATAAGTGCAAGCCTCAAGGTGGGAATGGCGACATGGTTCAACAGTGAAGATGATGGCATATGTTAGGTCACCCACCAAGGTTCCACTCCCCCATAGACACGAAGAAGAGATTGGGGCCAGGTGCAATTCCTAGGTCAATTTGACGAAATAACCCTCTGTCTTGGTAGCCTACCTAAATGAAACTGCTTGTACTCATTAACTCACCCTTCGAGGGTCATTTCTCTAGTGCAAGCAGACCACTTATGCTACCTGACATCTTCCAGCTAATTGTAATGCCCCTGAGCCAGTTGTAATGCTTATTTTGGGTTGAAAGGATGCAATTTCAAAAATAAAAATAAAATAAGTGCAAGGTGGTATATATGGAATGCCAATAGTATTGGGGAAAGAAGACGTGTAACTTGTTTTGGTAGAAAAGCAACAAGAAAAGGCATTTGAAGAGAGGAAGTCTTGGAGAGTTAAGGTTGTGTTGGATTGATATATTTGTGAATCGATGAAGTCAGCCTCAATTTCTAGTGCGAGGATTTTTTAACTTTTTTTTATAATTTCTCTAAGAATATGTGGGTGCACATTCTGAAGGAGTCTGTTGCCTTCATTGAATTTAAAGTTTACAAGGAGGCAGCAGAAAATGAAGCAAGTAGAAAAATAAAGGTCCTACGATCAAATAGTGGAGGAGAATTTTTTTCCAATGAGTTTGTTGATTTTTGCAAGAAGAGCTACAGTGACAATTTTCTGCACCATATACCCTCAACAAAACAAGGAAGTTGAGAGAAGAAATAGAATGGTAGCAGAGATGACGAAATGCATGTTACAAGGTAGGGAAGTTCCAAACAAATAATAGGAAGAAACAATACATATTGTCATATAATTGCTAAACATAAGTCCTACAAAGGAAGTGAAGGATATTACATCATAAGAAGCTTGGTCCAGCAAGAAACCATTGGTAAGTCAATTGAAAGTTTTTGATTATAGAGCATATCCTTTGATTCCAAATGCAAAGACGAGTGATTTAGGCCCAAAATACAGAAAATTTAAAACTAATACTTATTGGTTATTTGTGATCAGTGGCTTACAGGTTGTTGGATATTAATACTAACAAGATAACTATAAGTAGGGCTGGCTTTGTTGATGAAAGATCAGATTTATTTCAGTCTGATTTAGATTTAAGGTCTGATGAAAAATCAGCCAAGATGCAAGCGAAACAATTGCAGGATGAAGGGCAGACATCAGGAGTTGGTGTGAAAGGGGCACCTGGAGATGATGATGCTGAAATCTGTCCAAAATAGGCAAGAGATAGGGTTAATTTGGAGATTAGAACAGAAAAGCATAAAATAAAATGGTACTACACCATTTTGGAGGATGTCAGGTTGAATGAGCTTCCTCATCCTAGAGAGAAAAGACCAAGTGGGACACCAATGCAAAAAGGTAAGCAAGTTGAGAATGTAAATTTTGTGTCAATGTTTATTGTTATAAATTCATATGCTATGATAAAGCCAATTGCAAGTATGAGTTGAAGAAGGCCATGAAGTTTGAGCTTGATGCACTCATGAAGAGCACTTGGGTATTGGGGAAGTTGCCTCCACATAAGAAGCCCACTGGCTATGTCACAAGGTTCACCGAACTTCAACCATGAGGTTCGAAATTCGACGAACCTAAAAAAATTATTGAGGCTCGTCGAACCTCATGGCCGTTGATTGAGTTTGCAGCTCAAGCTCATAACCTTGTGTCACAGCTCAAGCTCGTAATCTATCCTTGTAGTACCCATGTCCATCATAACATTTTTTATGTTTATTGACGTTGATTTCTTATTATTTTACTGTATATTTCATTTTAAAGTTTATATATATATATGGCCGATCCGACCAGTTTCAGGGCTGTACCAATCCGGTTTAGTGTTTCGGAGCAGAAATGGCCGGTTTTGTACTGAACCAACTAGTTCCATACCAGAACTGGCCTTAAAGTGCCAAACCAGCCGGTTCTAGGGACGACCAAAACTCAAAATTAAAAAAATAAAAATAAAAATAAAAAAATTCAAGTAAAGCACAAAACCTAACCCTAGTAATTAATGGTAATATTAAATTCTTAAAGTAAAAGGAAAGGAAACTTTTGCTTAAATTTTTAACATTACCATTAATTGTTTTGGGATGTTTGAGAGTGGTTCCAACCTCATTGGACTTCATATGGACAAAGTAGAATTTTAGATCCCATTCAAAATTCAGCAGACTCAACAGTTTTCAGGACTTCAGGATTGGTAGGATTGCAATGTTTCCACTGGATTATATCATGTATGAGGGTATGGCACTGGCAATTAATCAAGATCACCAAGCCTTCTATGTACCTTGATGAAGAATACGATCCTAAGTTAAAGACGACGATAACTGGTTTTTCCCTTGTCATCTCTTGATGTCAATTCAACTAATTTATCATGTTGTGTAGGTTTGGTTCCTATTCAACTTACTATACTCCATGCATTTAGGTGCATTAAATGTAATTGCATTTTGAATTTCCATGTATGAAAATTCCTTCGTTAAGTTTCTCCAAATTGACCACCATTTTTTCCATTGTTTAAAGAATAAAAGTACTTTCTTGTCTGAAAATTTTCAAAGACAAAAAAATACCCTTCTGCTAGCATAGGTCAACCTTTGTTGTCGTTGTTCTACTAACATCAACCTCTGCAAGGGCCCTCTATCTAGCAAAAAAACAACTATCTGCCTTCCTCCTCAAGTTGATGTCCGCTTCGTGTTTTTTAAATGTGGGTCTGCTCAACTATTGTGTCTTTCGTCCTTGCACATTTCTGAGACTTCCTTTTGCTTGGCAGCAAGGTTTCCTTTTTGTAGATTTGTTTGTCGCATTGTTGCATTCACATTGCCTTGTTCTGAAATTTTACTACAGGATTTCAGCTCTGACAGATTCGTTTGTTTTGATCTGCATGTAAAATCATCAACCTGCTATGTGTGCTTCAGTGACTTCCAGTCTGGTTCAATGAGTGTTGATTACCTTCCCCCCATCTAATTCTTTCTGTTAGTTTTTTAGCTCGGTTGGTGTCTCAGCTGTGCCTATGTGTCCTAGACTCCTAGTCCAGCTGATGGACACCTTAAACAGCCCAAATCAGCCTTAGTATCTCAGCTTAAGTTAAGTTAGATTTAGGCTCACAGCAAAAAAAATCATCTTTGAGTGGAATGTGTGGCCCAAGGAGAGAGGGCGCACCTCTGAAGGTGGCTGCTAGTGGAGTGTGGGCCCCTGTCCATGTTAGAGTGTAGCTCGGGCAGGTAATTTCTCCTCATTAGGGGTGTCTAGTAATGAGGGGGAAGCCCAAAATTATGACTAGACAACATTTTAAATGTGGGGACCACCTAACTCAAGCTAAGATTGCATCACAGTCATTGGATGCATATGAATGCTTGATTAAGTCCCCACCCGTGGATCAAGTCCCTAATGAGAGGATCCTAGGGCTAGGAATGCATGAGGAAAAGAGGCTAGGGTTACAAGAAACCTAGCAAGCCTCACTTTAAAATACACAAGCAAAGAAAGGGAGGTGGACGAGTGTGAGGAGGCACTCTAGAGAAGACCAAGACAGTGTCTGCCACACAAGAAGAATAGAGAGACCAAGTCGGGCATCTACAAAAACCAAGTCGGGTCTCTGTGTATGTACATGGAAGCAAGCATAACTTAAGACCAAGTCGGGTCTCTACATAAACCAAGTCAGGTCTCTGTGTGTGTACAAGGAGGCAAGGATAAACTGAGACCAAGTCAAGTCTCTACAGAAATGAAGTCGGGTCTTTGTGTGTGCACCAGGAGGCAAGCATAAGTTTCATTGAGTATACGAGGAGCCGAGCTACGGCCAGCAATCATCTTAGTCAAGGAATAGAGACCAAGTTGAATTCAAAGGAGGTAAAGGAGGCCACGATAGGGTAGATACACAACTGTTTCAAGTAACAAACAAAGGTAAGAAAGAGGAATCTGTACTGTACGCTTTACGTACGGACTGCACATTCACCCAGTCAAGAAAGGAAAGCGTGCCCGGGTCAGATATATATGTACAAGTTGTGTTTTGAAAAGATACCAGTCAAATGCAAGCTGAGTTGGAGTTCCAGTTTTTGTTTTGTGGATTTGTTAAGCATTATCAGCAATAGTACGGACCTGTACAGGTCGTACTATCAATGTAAACTCAGCCCGAGTGAATGTTATGCTTACAGCGGACTGATATAAATAAGATTGCCCTATTTTTTATGCTATCCATTGATGTTGTGTTGTTGTGTTACTTAATGGTGTGAGTGTCATAAGAAAGAGAAGAACTTAATTTATTTCTGTTTAGAAATATTTTACCTTTCCTAGTTTTATTTCTTCATGGTATCAGAGCGAGGTTCTGACAGCCCAAACAAAAGAAGTGTTTAAACCTTGTGTTGCAGAGACAAGGGAAGAGTATGAAACTGAGACAAGTTGAGACAAGTTGAGACCAGCAGCAATATGGCTACTAACCTCAGATATGAGGACAGGCTAGATGGTGTCTCCAACTATGTACAATGGAAGTACAGAGTGAAAAATGCTCTTCAAGAGAGCAGGGTCTGGAATATTGTTGAAAACCCAGTATCAATTCCCAATGATGCTAAAGACAGAGGCATATTTCACTTCAGAAATACGTGCTCAGAGGATCCGTCTCGATGGAGTGAAGGACCATCTAGTACCAAATATTGGCATTAAACGGACTACCCATGAAATGTGGACACATCTAAAAGGTCTGTTTGAAGCCAATCATGAGGGCAGAATCATGGCTCTCAAAGAAAGGCTCCAGCACACCAAAATGTCAAAGGGGGAAAGTGTGACAGGTTATCTGACCAAAGTAAAGCTGCTCTTAGATGAGCTCCTTGTGGTTGGGGTAAAATTATCCCCGGCTGAAATAGTTTGTTCTACCCTGAGAGGTTTTCCCAAGGAATGGGACCCCTTCATCTCAGGGGTAGTGGCCAGGGAGAAACTGCCAGATTGGGACAAGTTATGGAATGATTGTTATCAAGAAGAGATAAGGAGAAGCAGAGATGTGGATGATAATGAGGAAAACCTCGCTCTTACCTCCAAGAGGGGAGGTAGAGGACGAAGAGGAACAACCTTTAAAGGGGGATTAACAAGTGGAATACCAAAGAAAGACCTGTCACACGTCCAGTGTTATGTGTGTGGAGAGCTTGGACACTTCGCTATCCACTGCACTCAAGCTAAGAAGGGCTTTGGTGAAAGAGGGAGAAGAAAGGAGATAGCAACCTCGGCAGAAGTCGAAAACAAAGAAGAGGAAAAAGAGTAGCAATCGGCTGCCACAGCTAGAGAGTTTTCTCGATTGTTTAAGGATGAGTACACTATGTTTTTGGACACAGAGGACAGAACCAGGACAGGTTGGTACATAGACAGCAGGGCCACAAGTCACATGACAGGTGACTGACTTGCACTTCAGGAGTTCTCAAGTCAAGCTTCAGGAGTTGTTAACTGTGGGGTGCATTCTAGTATGGTGGAATTTCATGGAAAAGGGGCAATTTCACTACAACTAGAATCAGGCAGAATTCTTAGGATATAAGAAGTATTGTACGTACCATGTATGAGAATCAGCTTGCTCTCAATCTCAGCCTTGGAGCATCAAGGCTATGGAGCAAGCTTCTTTGGCTGCAGTGTACACATCCGTTCAGTTAAAATTCAAGTACCAGGACCGCCTGTAATGATAAGCATAAGTGAAGATGGACTATATAAGCTTTGGGGGCAACCTGTTTACAGACTCACAGAAGAAAGCAATGAGTCTGCAAATCGAAGTGTGAGAGAACAGGATGCTATTCTCAGTAGACCCACGTGATGGAAATGGACTCAATTGGATGAATGGCAATACTCAGATAATCCTGGTACAAGGTGTAGCAGACAAATTCAAGCAGAGCAAATAGAATATCCGGACATTGAGCGGATGGGTCTCTCAAATTCAAAGGGAGAAACACATAGTGAGGTGGATCATGGAGAAGACAGGTCCAGTCAAATGCAAGCTGAGTTTCAGTTCCAGTTTTTGTTTTGTGGATTTGTTAAGCATTATCAGCAATAGTACGGACCTGTACAGGTCGTACTATCTATGTAAACTCAGCCTGAGTGAATGTTATGCTTACAGCGGACTGATATAAATAAGATTGCCCTGTTTTCGATGCTATTCATTGATGCTGTGTTACTTAATGGTGTGACTATCATAAGAAAGAGAAGAACTTAATTTATTTCTGTTTAGAAATATTTTACCCTTCCTAGTTTTATTTCTTCAGTCCAAGGGGGGCACACCACCTAGTGGAGAGTGGGGTCCAACAGCCCTAAATCTCAGCCATTGAGGCCAAGCCTTAGCACACATCTCAAGGTGAATGGGGGGCTGCTAGGGAGATAAAAGGAGGCTGTCGATGAAAGGACAAAACAACATTCTCATTTGTGAGCTGAGCAGGTGAGAAGAAGAGGGCGCTTGGCTGAGAAGAGAGAAGGGCAAGCTGCTTGAGGAGGTTGACTTCAGAGCAAGTCTGGACAGCAAGGTACAGGGCTGCACAAAGGCTGTACAGCTCCAGCAGCAGGCTGGCCATACTCTGGGCCTTACACAGCTGAGAAAAGGGCCTGTTTCTTGACCTGTTTCAGCAGTGAATGTGAGGCCGAGTTGGGGCCAAGTTCAGGTTCAGCAGCCAGAGAAAAGGGAAATCACCCAGGGCCGTACAGCAGAAAATACAGCCGTACCTGGGTCGTACAGTGAGGATCGTACAGGCTGAATTGTACCTGCGCCATACAGCAGCTTGTTGGGCTGAGTTGGGTGAGGAAGAGTGAATTTTTCAACAGAAATTTCCTGTAAGAAATTTCTGTGTTTTCTAGCTGCTGTAATAATTTCTCTAGAGCCATAATAAAGCCCCCTCTTAACTGGTTTTTCCCACACTGGGGTTTCCAAGGTAACATCTGATGTCTTGTGATTTTTATGTGCTTGGTTCTGTATGCTTCCGCTGTAAATTTTCTGTTATTTAACTCAGTTGTAGGTTACTAGCATAATTTTCAGATTTATATCAGCAAGGATAAATTTCTGTGTTTAATAAATTACTGGCTGTAATTTCATGTGCTGAGTTAAGGTAAATTCAACACCTTCTTCTTTTACTTAATTTTAGTTAGGACTTACGGTTTTTCCATAGTTTTTCCTAATTTTACTTTTGAAACAAAAAGAAATCCCTTGACTTTATTTCATGCTTCTATATTTTACCTTTTACTTGGCCCTGCATATTCTGCCTAAGTCTGCCATCAATTTCCACGGGTTCATGGCTCCAATATTGCTCTTATACTATGTAGCAAAATAAGAATATACACAAATGAACAAAAGCTGTGTAATATGATCTTTTATTAAAAGGAGTATTCGATACAATGAGGAAGAGTAGTTGTGCTAACCAACTGACCTGAGTTCCTAACTATCGACAATTAATGTTAATTACAATTAACTAATATAATTGGTTGATACTTTTCTAATGAAATAATTCTTATATTATACAGTAACATACAAAAACAAAGAAAGAGGAAACGTCTAAACTTGGTAATGGTTTCCTCTTCACATTCGATCACAGCCTGCATTATTTGGGGTGTTATATTTTAAATCTAGGTTATGACTAAGGATGACATAATCATCTTTATGTGGGCCCATAACCCCCTGGGGAGGACGACCTACTTCTTGATTATGTATAAATACACATTCAAGTATCAATCATCATCTTATAACCATTTACTCTAATATTAAGTGTTTTCAGCCTGCGGGCACTTATACATGGCATTTTTCTCTATTTTTGTTATCTTCTTTGAATGGGTTCATCAACTAAGATTGTAAAGTGATTATGTGATGTGTTTATCCATCTAAAATCTCAACATTTTCGAGAGCAGGACTCATGATAGGTGGCAACTTGCATATATTCCCATTTGTCATATTTTGAGTACCCATCAATGCAGTAAATATAAAACCTTGCTAGAACTTTGTTTCCATGATGCTTGTGTGTCTTAATTATTAATGTTTTGGACTTGGAGAGACAATTAAATAGAGAAAGGTCACCGTTCATCCATGTGTTATCCTTTTCCCTAAAGATTGTCAGAAATTTGACCTGAGAGAAAAAGGGCTAATGCTTTTGATAACCAATATAAACATAAATGCTTCATTGTTAGAAATAGTCAAAAGACATTTAACATTGACTAAAACAACTGCAATATAGAGTTTATCTGTGAAACAATCGGTCATCCATTCATGTTTTGATTCACTATCTGAACTAGAATGCATACAGCAGTCAAATTCATCTGATGTGATATTTTTCACTTTTAATAGGAAACTAGCTATGATTTCAGGGAACCAAAAGTAAAAAAAAAATTATTTTATGGTATATCGCAGTGCATCAGAAATACCTGCATGTTAACAGCTTATGCTTGCTAACCCTTGTATCTTAAAGCAAGAGAAGCTACCATCAAAAACTTTCTGTAAAAAATGATAAAGCTTCTCACCCATTCTAAATCACTGTTGGGAGGTCTCCGAGTTAGCATCTCCAACACAGTGCAACCTAAGCTCCATATGTCAGCAGGAAGCCAGTATGATTTTCGAGGATTGATAACCTGTATACAAGAAAACATAACAAGAACCTAATCAGCACTCTGGATAAACATCCTACAAGTTTCACAAATGTGACAATCAGTTAACATGTATAGTGATCTACTCAGATGCCACTTACCTCTGGAAGGCTGAAAATGCAGCAAAGATTTTAAAACTAAAATAAAGATCCTCTTCAAATTAAATCTACTCACTCAACAGAGTTGATAACTAGAGAAAATTCACAGGGACAAACTATTGTTTTCGGTATCAAATCAACCCTTCACACACAATCTGCCCGTTTGAAGGTATGTACAAAAAGTCCTAACCCTCACTCTCTTGAGTGTGAATTTCTTGATTTCTTCTTTAGAAATTAAGTGAGCATGGTTTTCCTATTTGCGGTTCTTTTACAGTTAGTGATATTCTCCTGCCTCCCAAAAGGGGAGAGACCCTGTATGGAACCATTGCCAAGTGATTGAGGGAAATATGGCAAGCTACCATTGTAGAAGGCCAATTGACTGGTGGGGTGGGTATGCTGAAATACCACTTAAAATGTTGAAATTTAAATATAGTTCAGATCTGTAATATTTCTTAAAATACTTCTTGCTGATTTATAATTTATTCACGGTGAATATGCAGAGATACATGAACAGAAATAGAATAGAAGCATGCACGATAACACAAGGATTTTACCCTAGAAGTTCGCAGCCCGAAACTTGAAAACAAACTGTCCTTGCTGCAAAGATCCCATGAGCAGCAGAGATTCCTTCTTCGCTGTGTCTTCAACAAGTATTCAATGTCCCTTTCTCAAGCGTTGAGGAGTCTTATTAATAATAATTATTTCTCCATAACTCGCTATGGAACTCGTCTTCGTCACTTGACTTAACTAAGATAACTCGTCTTAGTAACCCAACTTACCAACTCGACTTTACATGCAGACTTGACAACTCGTCTTTGTAACTTAACTTACCAACTCAACTTTACATACAAACTTTGTTAACTTGTCAACTCGACTTTGTTAACTCGACTTTACATGCAGACTTGACAACTCGTCTTTGTAACTTAACTTACCAACTCGACTTTACATGTAGACTACTTGACAACTCGACTTTGCTTTGCAACTGAGTTTGCATGACTCGACTTTGACAACTCGAACTTGACAACTTGTCTTTGCAGGACTCTACTTTTGCAACTCGACTTGCAGCTCATCTTTGCAACTCGACTTTTCTACAGGCTCGGCTCTTCTTTTTTCTTCCAGCAATCACAAGTATTTCATGGCAGCCATGGTCTCACATGCCATCATACTTACTCATCACATATACATCATTTGCATCGCACGTATAAGAAAGATCATTTGTCTCGGGATGTGACCATCTGGTTCTCCACTCATGGTCAATTGCTTGGCCTAGGAAAACCTCACACACCACTTTTTCCTACACAAGGCAATAAATACCTCAACACATGAGGTCATTCAATCTTGTCACAAATAAGACTGATCAGCAGTATACTCTTGTCTTGGCTTTTCGTTATACAAAGATCATAAGACTTTTTGCCTTGTCTCAAATAAGGCTCTTCTCCAAGTCTCAAGTCAGCCTACACAAGGCAGTCTTGGAGAATGACTCACTCTACTACAAACTTTAACATAAAAAACATTCAAGGGCAAAAGTTAGATTCTGCCCAAATGTACTGGTTGATTTAAAAGTCCAAATGCAAGCAATTATTGAATCCTTTCATGCGGAAAAAGCCAAGGAAAAAAAATTGTGATGAAATCGAGAGAAGTCGAGAGATCCTTGGGCATGATAGAAAGTGGAAACCATAATTTTGAAGCTTCCTCCACTTATCCTGCTAAGGATCCCTTTAGATACATCCCTCCAGGTCACAAGCATGACACACCCAAACCTGAGAGGAGAAAGGTTAACTCATTATGTCTACCCCACACCACCTCTAGTGTTCTTAGCCCACCATTGATGGCAAATGGAAGAAGGAATGTAAGGACATTGCTTTCGAAACTTTGTTCAATGGTGGTATGATGTAGACATATCTTTCAATGTTGCCCACTCCCTCTATTACCAACCTATGATAGATGATATAGTTGCATATAGTTTGGGTTTCAAAGGCCCTAATTTTGATGATTTGAGGGGGCCACCTTTACAGAATGAAATGAAAAAAAAATAGATGATGACTTGAAGTAATTTAAAGAATCTTGGAGAAAAATAGGATGTCCCATCATGTCCAATAGATTCATTGACTGCATAATTACCAAAACCATTGAACTAGAC
This sequence comes from Picea engelmannii, assembly GCA_009831015.1. NCBI lineage: Eukaryota > Viridiplantae > Streptophyta > Pinopsida > Pinales > Pinaceae > Picea > Picea engelmannii. The sequence goes on from ML779317.1 coordinate 863,611, forward strand.
TGGAACCAATCAATCAAGAGTGATTAAAACAAAAGCATGTTGAATTTCCTGCACAAACCCAGCACCCAGCTAATAATCCCAAATGAAATCACTTCATTAATTAAAATCACAAGCTATGTTATCAACAAAAATATAGGCGGAAGCATAAAACAGAAACCAAACACATTTGCACACGAGATTCGAGTAAACACCCCTAGAAAAACCCTTGCAGGAAAACCAACTCTAAGTTTGATTTTATTAGATAAAATCTCGGGTTCCCATCCTGGGATAATGGCCCATCAAAGGATTACAATGTTGTAACTGATAACCTAGCCCACCTGACTGTTATCTCCCTTGTTGCCCCCTGCACCCTTTCCTCAACCCTACCCACTCAGACACAAGTACATGAGCAAGACTCCCTCTTGCTTCTATGCACTCCTTGTGTGCCTCTCACTCTCCTTAGATATGCTTTTATAACTCCTAATGACTAAAACCCTATCTCCAAAGTGATCAACGATCAAGATCTGATCTTGATCTCTTGAGATCAACCAATGTGACTTAATTTCTTGTTGAAATGACTTAAATTACTTAAGTCACTCAACTTTACAAAAAGTCCCTTTAGTCATTAAATAAAAGCTACTTCAACAATAACGTTGATATCTAGAGTGTCGCTCGGACACCTCCGCATGCTTCGCACCACCAATGCAAAAGTACATGTCAGAGCTACCCCAAAAGCTAACAAAGCATCCCAAACCAAAGGCTGGTTCGATATGGAATTGGTCGAACCTTAGGTCAGTACATGAGTTGGACCAGCCCTCAACAAACTTGAGCCCACCTATGCACTCCTAAGGCCAAAAATAAATAAAAAATGAAAAAATGTGTCGATCCCTCCAAAACCCTAATTCACTGTTATATAATGAATATTTGGTGTCTAATGATTTGGATTTACATTGATCTACATGAACATATTTTTTTAATTAAAAATTGCATATTTTGTGTATTTTTAGCTGACTAGTTCTAGTTCCGAGAATTTGCAATGATGGAAAGTCCCAAACCATAATTAATTTTCTAGTTTCTTACCCAACTGGAACTATGTTTCTAAGGTCAGTAGATGCATTCAATTAGGTGAAGGATGCAAAGTTATTATTTAAGGGGGGTACTTTTCCATAATGAAGTGAAAAAATAGATGACGACATGAATGAATTTAAAGAGTCTTGGAGAAAAACAAGATGTACCATCATGTCCAATTGATGGACCACTATAAATGCCTTAACCATAATCAATTCCTCATTTTTGACCCATGAAGAACTATGCTTCTAAACTCAATAGATGCACCCAATCAAGTGAAGGATGCAAAGTTATTATTTGAACTTTTGGATGAAGTAGTTATGGAGGCAAGAATAGCGAACGTAGTCCAGACCATCACTGAGAATGCATCTAACTATGTGGTTGTGAGTAAGTTTTTAGAGGATAAGCACCCCACCATTTTCGACACCATGTGATACACACTGCTTGGACCTCATGGTTGAGGATATAGACAAACTTGAGTGGATGAAGAGGGTCGTGGAGCAAGCAAAAAGCATAACCAAATACATCTACAACCATACATGGGTCTTAAACCCTATGATAAAAACACAACAGGTAGGGAGCTTGATAGGCCAGTGATTACTCAGTTTGCAATGAACTTTCTTACATTGCAATCTCTTATTAACCAAAATAACAACTTGAGAAAGATGTTTTCTTGTGATATATGGATTCATTTCAACAAAGCCACAAGCCTAAAGGGTAGGACATCTGCAACAATGTTTGTGAGATTGCTTTTTGGGAGAAAGAAGAAAAAGATTTGTCAGAATCACCAAGGCTCTTGTTAAAGTGTTGCAAATGGTGGATGGGGATAATTGCCATTGGTTATATTTATAAGGCTCAAGCGGCAATAAAGGAAGAATTCATGGATAAACAAACAAAAGCATCTTCCTATTTGGTGAACCATTATTGAGCAACTCCATCGACCTGTTAGGTATTACTTAAACCCAAGGTACACAAAAGACTTTAATGCAAATGGAGAGGCCAAGATGAATTGTATGAATACATAGAGAACTTGGTCTCCAATCCAAAAAATTAGGTAGTTATACACAATAAGCTCCTAGATTACACTGAAAGTAAAGGTACCTTTGGCATAAATTTGGCTATTTAAAAAAGAACCCAAAACCAACTAGGTAAACAATTTTAAAGATTTTAAGTTATCTTATTCATTATTATAGACATTAGAGAATTCTAGTAAAATTCATTGATTTAATTTTCTAACGTCTTTGACTCTTTTCAAGCTTACTGGTGGAAGCAATTCGATTCCCAATGCCCTAAATTGCTAAGGTGTTGAGCCAAACATGCAACGCTTATATGTGTAAGTGTGACTGGAGTGTCTTTGAGCCCATACACACAAAGAGAAATTGTTTGGAACAACAACATTGAATGATTTGGTCTTCGTACAGTGCAACCTTTGCTTGGGGTGCAACCAAGTGTTGAACACCACACTTAACTAAAATCCCATAATCTTAGAGGATATCAATCCCTCCTCAGATTGGATCGTGGAGAGTCAGCCAACAACATTTGCAGAAGCTACTTTGGTTGGATGGACTTGCAGTCACTTATAGTGCCAGAGGTCTAAATTTTAAAACATTGGTGTTGGACCTTTAATGGCATCATCACCATCAAGTCAAGAGGCTGAGGATACCATTGCAAAGAATGTGGTAGAGAATTTATAGGATGATTATGAGGATGTGGTGCAGTGATTTGATTGTAGTATGATTACTTTTGGACTCTTGAGGCCATTTAAGGCCTCAATATCTATGTATTTTCTTTCAGGACTTTAATTTTATGTATCTCAAATCTTACATATTGATGTATTTTTGTTATTTTCACCCTCACATGCTACATACATGAGCAAACTTTACATATTTGGTGTCTTATCGTTTGGATTTACATTGATGTACATGAAACTATTTCTTTAATTAAAATTTGAATATTTTATGTATTTTTTATTCAACCAAGATTTATTGATTTTCAGTCAATTCCGATACAGTTCGTAATTTTGGGGCATTTTGCTTATGGTTTAGTTCCAATTCTGATAACCTTGATTTCAACGCTTTGGCTAGAAACATCCATAGAAGATTCGAGAGTTAGTTAAGGATATCCATTACAGCTTGAGTGGGAGTCATCCATACACTGAATCCTATACAAAATAGTCACAACTTAGAAAATCATCAAACTCGACTAAGATAATAGAGTGCATAATCATTTTCTTCCCATGATTATGTTTTAAAAGCATAGTAACTAAGAACCTTTTTGATGTGGTTCTAACATGTTTGCCTTAGGTATGGACTCTAGACTTCACAACATAAAGGAGAAGTGCCACCATTGTGTGAAAGAGGTGGATCTTAAGCCTAAATATCCTAAAATTGAAGTTGGAAGCATTGTGTATCCTTTACTTAACTTTGATTCTACTACTAGGATTACACCAATGGTTGTGCCAAAAAAACCACTCCTAAGTAAGCGTATGATGTCACCATTTCTACTACCTATGATATATAGGTGAGAATGGCATTAGATGTCTTGTTCTTAGACATGTTTAAGGCCATAAACTTTGTCTTTGCAAGGTTGACTTGAAGACCATGGTTATCATGGAATGAGCTAAGAGTTTCCTACTATTTTTGGCTCTTTGCTACTGTGTGTGATAAGACAGTGTTCACAAAGAGTAAAATGGCAATGGAAATCCCATAGAGAAGGCAACCACTTGTATCAACCAAAACGAATTTTAAAATGTGACCCTCTGCTTCATCAATATAAAGCTCAAAGAACATCAATGAGAAAGAACAGCTTTGCTCGACTCCTATAGTGTTGTGCATGTCCTTTGTGTTTCCCATTTTGGTACGAACCCTACCAATAATCATCTCATAGAGAGTAATAGCCATGAAATCACCAAGCATGTGAGCGCCAATATCTTAATTCACTCAAATATTAAGTCCCCTAGAACTATACCAAAGGGTTTGTAGAAGCCCACAAAGAAACAATATACCTTGTGTTTTGTTGCTTTTGCCTCAATGACGGCTACGAGAGTAAAAATATGGTCACAAATATGATGATTCCTTCTAAAACCTTCTTGATAACTACCCTCCAATTTCTCTCTGCCCATCTGGAGATGAAGTCATCTTATGTTGTGACAAAGAGTTTGGCTAGAGTGTGCCCAATCATGATAGTTTGATTTTACTTGGTTCACTCCAAACTCCAAATTTATAAATAGGGTGGATTATATGTGAGGTCCAAGAGGAGGGGCAAAGCTAAAGGAAATTATGCAGTTAAAACGATTCACAATATGAACAACAAAAATAAATGGGTTGTGTTTAAGGAATTCAAGCATTCCATACCTTGGGCTTTATTAGATTGGTGTTTAAAAATGGCTCACGTGATCATGTGATCAATAATGAATTTGCAGTTAGAAAGAGTGGGATTGACAATAATGGATCGTTAGTTGGGGACACCATATAGTGAGGTGGCATAGTTAAACCAAATATTGGGTTCAATAGGGTGCAAGTTGACTTCTACAGTAAGAATGTTCTCAAAAAAGATCTTCAATTGACTCTAAGTTGTTAAACAATCTCTTTTCATTTGTAAAGGAGGTACTAGCATTTCATTTTCCTAAGATAGCTTTGATAAACATTTTAGGCTCACTTGGCTATAAGGAATCTATGGGTGAGGATATATTTGGTTAATTTGTTGAGGGTTTAGTAGGTTGTATCATACCAAAGGCTTCAAGGATACAAACACTGCGAAATGCAAGAATAAGAGGTCTATGTGGAATGTGGGAAAGCATCTAAATTTGCTAACCAAACATGCTATTAGAAACAATGTGTTCTTTCTATCGGATTTTGGGTGGCACAAAAGTGGGGAAGGTTGGTTTTAAGATTGCCATATATTTCTCATCAAATGTGTCATCAAAGTGGATAGTAATGGAATGGCATTGGTGAGAGGGGGTAGGATCCGAGCAAGGTTGGTTCAAAGGGATTTGAAAGGAGAACACTACATGATCAATTTAAGGAGGGGGTATAGGATACCTAGAGATAAAGAATATTTTAATCAAAGGACATATTATCCAATGCACAATCCATTATATTGCCTCACACAGTGAAAGGAAAGCAAGTATTCCCAAAGTGAGGGAAGTTCTCGATGCCATCGAGGATGACTATTCCATGTGATTCCCCTAGCTTGACTAGGTGCCTTCTGTAAGTATTAACGATAAAGTAAATTGATATATATATATATATAGAAGTCAATTGGGTTTAGCTCGAGTGGTTTGTGTTGAGGGGTGTCCCCCCCCACCCAGGCTCAATTCCCGCAAGTGACATGTTGAGCTCTTAAATGAGCAAGCTATCAAAAAAGCCTGGGCTTTCTACAAAATCTAGTTTACCCTGGGTACCATCCTCGAAATGAGGGGAAGTGCCCGATGGGTTTCCCCAGGCTCTATTCCATGTAAATATATATATTATATATATAGAACATTGCACCTAAGCATTACCGAGATTGGAATCACCCATGAGAAGAACATCACCTAAAATAGAGAATTTGTGAGATGCAAATCTACATGGGGAGAGTTGTTATCCATAGAAATAGTATGTGGAGAATAGGCAAGGGGGAGTAAAACACCAAAATGAAGAGCTTCTTTAGAGAGGCTTTCCTCTCTTAGAAATTACAAGAACCTAGAAAACACATTGGAAAGGGACAATTGTTCCTGAAATAAGAAAGCAACTTCTTATGAACCTTTGAGTCAATGACAAATCTCTAGTCCATGCACTAAAATCCAACAATAGCCTATGGAGTTGGATAGTAGTTTCTCTTTGGTTTAATGAGTCTACATGAGCAATATGAGGTCAACACCATGAACCATATCATCAGATAAACCTCAGGAGAAAAAGAGCATACCACCACAATTTCATACTACAATTTGAATGCCAAGGCTCTACATTATGGCGTCAAGAGGAGGTGGATGGAATGGCGTCAAGAGGAGGTGGATGGAATGGGCCAAGGCGAGTCTCTAATCAATGCCCTATCATTTCAAATTATAGTCCATGTCCCATGTTTTCTTGCCTCAACTACCTTATCTCTACTCTGCCTAAGTTCTTCATGTTGGAGTCTAGTTAGACATTCATCCCAACAAATTTTATTACCCAAATATGCCAAAAATCAACCAAAAAGAAAAATCAGGTTAAATGAACAACTTTTCATTGATCTTAAAGCCTTTAACCTCTCGTGCTATGAGAAAGTGGATGATCAGTGAGTCATCTCGGTTGAACCAATCTCTACTAAGAAATACCTACTAGACCCAAATCACATTGGAGAAATTTGACCGTTGTTTAAACGACATCACCATGTCCAATTGTTCATCTAACTCGAAGATTGAGATCTTTAAATTATTTTTTCCTCTATTCATTAGCTCTTACTTGAATTGTTGTATCCAATAAGGAGGTTGGTTTGGATTTTTTAGCACCTTTAACCACTTGGACACAAAATGTTGTGGCATAGATCCCTTTTTAGTTGTCAAATAATTTTGTTCCTCCTTATTAACAACCAACTCTACTTGAAGAGCAACTATCTCCCCTTGCTTCTTAATTATGTTGACAACAAAGGAAGCTTTGAGTTCAGAAATGGAAAATTATAGAATGGTAATCTATGTAGATTGAAAGAAGATTGTTTTCATTCTTCATTGATGAAGTTTTGATGTTCCTTAATAGTCGCAATTAACTTATCTTCTAGGGAAGCCACTCTGTCTTGAGTCTTCATTTTATAGGCTAAGGACATCTTTTTTAAAGACTCTACTTCTTCCATTGGATATTTCATGTGGGCCATTGAAAAAAGGGGGGGCTCTAATCCGTGTAATTGTTGTAGACTTTTATAAACATAACACTATCAAGTAGAAGAAACAACAACGAAGCATATCCTCAAAGCCAAAGCCTTGGCCATGATCTTATAAGCAATAGTAAGCAATGTGATAGGCCACCACCCCGAATGGAATCCTGAACTACATTCTTTGGAATAAGCTTGACTAGCGCTTGATTGAGAAACTCGAAAAGGAAACTGGAAGAAAACACCTTAGATGCCCTTGCCTGTTTTTACACTTTTTTCTCTACTTCAGGTGTTAGGGTCAGTGCTATAAAACCAATTTTTGGTTAGTAGGGTTGGATTCTCCACTAGACTCGATCCCTACAACTTGGTCCTATATTCACCTTAGGGTCATTGTCTACTATTTGGGTATTCCTTTTGGAGTTGGTTTGTCTTTAGTATCTATGTGGGAGTGATCTCTTCAGAAGCTTCAAAGCAAGCTCCATTTTTTGGCACCATTAAAACCTCCCCTTTGTGGGAAAGTTGATTGTTGTTAGCCGGATTCTACACGCTTCTCATGTATATCATGTATCTTGCCAATTCCATAGTAAGGCCCAATTTCGAAAACTTTAGCAAATTTTGAGACTGTATCTGTGGTTGAGGTATGGTGGGAACTAAGGTCTCCCATTGGTTTCTTGGGATGTGTGTACCATGCCCAAGGATGAGGGGGGCCTTGGTTTGATTGACGTTGTCACTCAAGGTAGCATTCTTGCAACCAAATGAGTAGTGTGTTGCATTGAGGGTCCAACACCTTGGAAAGGTCTTGTTTCAGCATCGAGTGATCACAACGCGACATACTGATAGAGCTCGAGGGGTTTTGGGGTTATGTGATATTATCTCATCGCCCCAACTTTTTCAGGTGACAAGCTCTCTCATCATTGTTAGAGAATTTCTGGAAATAAACTGTGTAAATGTTTTTGAAACGTCCAACATTTCAAGTGGACACTCCACCCATCATCAAGGTCAGTAAAGGCTTTGTGATTAGAAAAGGATATCCTGGAGAATATATATAGCTCTCTCATCTTCAAGAGCATTTGGACATGGAGAGTTGTTCCAATTTTGGTTAACTAATACTGGGAGGGTAGCCAGGCGAGCTGGGACTTAGCTTGTTGGCCCATAGTTAGCAAGAGTAGGGTTCTTGTGTTGCAGAGTTGTCTCGATTTCTGGCTTGTTATCTAAATGGAAAGGGCATCTTCTTCTGGGCGATTTGTAGGATTCCACATATCATCCTTGGAAGGAGCGTTGTGCTCTTACTCAAGAGTGTGGCCTTCTTTCCCTAACCATCTCTCAATCATAGAATTGAAAGGTCTTATTCTATAGTCAAAGTTGTTTAAAATAAAAACTAGGATGCCTAGGTCGTTTTGGAAGGATTGGGGTTGGTGCTTTGACCATCCATTTCCATAGTATGACTCTCGACGACTATATTCCATGCTTCATCAGAGACGCCCATTATCCTCGATCCTTAATGCACGTTGACTCTCCATAGACCTAGAGGACAAATGGGTTCGTAGACTTCACCATGTTTAGTAGATTTTGCTTTCCTATAAGCTGAGAGCTTTTGCTTGGTTGGTTATATATCAGGGCTTCCGTCCAAGGCCAGGTTGACCAAGAGTGGATTCTCTGATGGCCTTTGTCCAGTTTGCCACCACTCAGAGACTGAAGCATACTTTTTGGGAGTGTATGTTTTCCAAACAATGTTGTAAGTACGTTGAGGATCAGTTTTCAGTGTTGCTCCAGGGCAAGATCTGCTGGTGCTCTGCTGTGTTTGGAGATTCACAAGTCCATCCTACATTTACAATAATTTGGCATTGCCTGAGGATCTCAGCATTGTTCTTCTTTGGAAAGATGCAAGGCTGTTTTTTATTGTGAGGTCGGCACTCTGTCTACTTTTTTTTCTCTGTGGAAAGATGAGGTACACCATCAGCTCTTGGCAAAGGTGTGCTGCTGATCAAAGATGCTCAATCGTTGGATCTTGCAGCATGCTCTGATTTTATTTCAGCTTTAATTGCTCTAAGAAAGAGGTTATGATACTCATTGTATATGCCCTTCCATCCTTTGTACAGATTTTTGTAAATATTTTTCTGCAAATATATGATGTATTTTTCAAAAAAGAGAAGTAGAAGAAACAGCTGTAGTAGTTGGGATTGAAGCAGCTGATAGTGTCAGCAATGGAAAACGCCATCTTGAAATAAGTTACTAGAATACAAATACATATAGGAGAACAGATAAGGGTACGTTATTTTTTCATATAAATTTGTATACAATACTATTGGACAGGACTGATGAGAATATATATATATATATATATGAATGGAAAACACAAGTGACACCATCTAGAAAGAAGTTACTATGGTATGAATACATATATGGGAACAGATAGATACATTAAATAAATTATGATCCATACATAAAATTAGGATACAACTTTTAAAAATTATATATATATATGTATCCAAGGAAAACCTTGTGGGGAAACTCAAGGGATTCTTCCCCACATTCATGATGGCATCCTTAGTAAACCCGTCGGCATAGACTAGTGCATCTCACCCAGGGGGAATTGAATCAGGCATCCATTGGCATGGAATTAACCAAATGCCCAGCAGCATTGGCAACAACCAGTTGAGCTAACACCTTGGGCCCGTATAAAGTATGATAGTAACTATAAATCAGATTCCATGGAGAAGCAGAGTTACTTATCAAAATAAAATCTGGAAAAGCAGAGTTACTTGTCAAAATAAAATCTGGAGAAACGGAGTTACTTGTCAAAATAATCCTACACAACCTACCAAAATGGACTTTTATGCATGAGGCTTTGTGCATTTTTATGTGGTTTTCAATATTATTCCTTGTAAACTAGCAAAACGATGGTCAAGTAGATAGAAAATAGACCTTTCCTGCAGCCTAATATCTAACTCTTCCCACATCAAATACTTTCTAGGCAGCAAGAACCAAGAATATTTTGATAGATTCCTTCAAACATGAAGCCATGAATCAGCATGCAGGTACATGATAAAGTAAAATACTCTTAGCCCCAAGGGTTAGCTCAATTGGTCTTGATGCCAGACATTCGTACTCTCCCCCGAAGTCGGGGTGGTCACGGATTCAACTCTCGTGCTCCTTGGGGCTACGGTTTACCCCGCATACCATCCATGGATCATAGGGAAGTATTCGGTGGATTTTCTGCGAATCTTTCTTCAGAAAATAAATAAATTCTCTTAAAGAAAGGAGCTCTAGTTGATGGGTGGTTGTGTGGCACAGGTCAAGTCTAATGACATCTATTCAGTTGTCTAGTTGTTGAAATTGTCATTGATGTTGATTTCTTCAATGTTTTCGTATTCAATTTGTATTTTCGATTTTGGAGTGGCAAAACATGGAAATCTGTCCAAGACATATCCTGTACTTGTCTGCAAGAATGGATAACATATATGATAGATGCATTAGTAATATTTTTATTCACTTGTCCTGAATATAAATATGATTTTGTTCACTTCTAAGTTCTTACTCTTTGCTTCCACTAAAATAATATTGTAGAATACAACATCCTAGACTAATTGGAGATGTGAATGCCAAGAATGCACATTTTAGAATGCATTAGCATTTTATAATCCTATTAAGAATCCAATATATGACTGACGGCTATGGAAAGTGCGCCTGAGATGAAATACACTTTCTTCTTGTACCTAAGGCTACTGAAATAGCCTTTTGTGTCCTATAGAGAACATTCAAGTCATTAGGAGGTATAAGCAGGCTCTCACTGGTGTAGAATTTTCCAGGTCCTATCAGCTGTCTTCTTGGTCTGTCTTTGACCAAGCTAAGACTCTAAGTTTCTTGTTGTCTTATCTTTTAATTTCTGCTGTCTTATCTTTTAATTTCTG
>ML779318.1:0-11218 GCA_009831015.1 Picea engelmannii
ATTTAGAACATACTATTAATCTAATTTTAACCTCGAAACTAAAAAAAAGAAAATAAATGAATGTAAATAATAATGTTTTAATTTAAATAAACAAAGTATTTAAGCTTAAATGTTAATTTACATTCACAAAATATAAATCAAAACAAAAATAAAATCATTAACCTATAACTGGCCAGTATTTAAAGAGAAATTTTGGTTGTGCCTTCATGTATAACGTTGCTTCTCCAACAACATGTATGTTAAGAGAAATCTATAACAAAATGTTGTGTAATTCTAATATTGTGACAGTGTCAGGATGAAAATCACTTTGACTGACAATTTAAATCTTATTTAAAATGCAGAAAGAACAACTTTCAAATCATGATCCTTGGTGAAGATATAATAGATTAATTAACAATAAGAAAAATATCAATTGAACAATTATATATTTACAAATTTGAATTACATGAATAAACTCAATATAATACCAGATTTGCATCAAAATAATACAATCACCAAGATCAAGATAATTGGGATAATAGATTCTTAAAGATTGACAAAATTAATACATAAATGATAATAATTAATCATGTATTGATCAAATAAACTAAATCTAATTTAAATCAATGCATAATCAATTACTCAAAGAATATGAACATATTATAATGAAAACAAAACCATTTTACTCAAAGGACAGAACCCATTAAGCAATTTGGAATTTCATATTCTTCTTCGAAAATACTGGTCCATTCTCTCAAATCTCCAACCATCTGTTACTCCTTTTGAAAATAAAAAGTTTACAAAATAAAGAATATACAAAAAAGAAATGATAAAAATCCTCTGAATTTCTTGGATCTCCATAAGCTCTAAACTTTCTCATATATTTATGCAATGAATGAACAGTCTGGGTGTCACTAATAATTTTCTCCACCTGAAATTTGCCTTGTAAAGAAACAAAAATATCTCTCAAATCACGCATTTGTTTGGGAAAAATATCATGATTAAGCTAAATGGGTCCATTCTGCAAATGAGTTTTCAACCGTTTCTTCATATTCCACACGGTTTGGATGCAATCAGTCCCGCAAAATTGTCTTTCTGTTCTTGAATGCATTTCCAAATCTTATATGTTGTTGCTCATAAATTATTTGTAGCAATCCAATGTTATTTTTGGATCAATTATCTTGAACGTATTTAGATAATAAAATCAATCCATGATCAGATCCATACCAAATATCTGAGAATAGAAACCTGTGAAACAAAAATAAACCAATTTAATAACCTAAATATAAAAAAATGTGAATAAAACAAAATCTAGAACAATAAAATTAAAATGAATTTAAACTAAAAGCTAACTATAAGTTGTAAAAAAATATTGTTTATACGTTTCTTTCAAATATGATCTTAAAATTCTAGAATCTTCAAGTTGATGGAGAGGAGAAAAATATTAATTGTGCGTTTCCACAAAGTCAGACAAATGATAGATAACTCTTTTTTTATTTTTATTTATTTTTAAATGAGATGCAAAATGAAAAAAGAATTTAATTAATTAAACCTACCAAATGATTTTTTGAAAATGAGAAACTAATCAAGATATTATTTGATGAAGTATTGAACCCATTATTCTAAATAGTCAAACAAAAGACGAAAAACATAATCATGATTTAAACGAAATTAAAGAGTTGATAAAAATTAATGTTTTCGTTTAAATTTAGATTTCTATGCTCGTCTCTCCTTCATTCAAATGTGATCAAATGTGAACAAATGTCATAGAAAATATGTGTCACAACAAGATTTCTTCCTGTAAAATCATTGTTATTAATCCATGTCCAATCCATTCTCATAGCAGATAAAATCAATGAGGAAGAGGTAATAACAAAATCCCAAATTATGAAGCTCGTCCATCAACATCAAAACTTTGTAGAAAGCAAAATGAAATGGCATTTAAATTTCATGAAATTCAAACCAAACAAAAGAAAAGAATATAAACTCAAACCAACCTCGAAACAAAGCAAATCAATACCAATCCAATCAATTCAAAGGGAAACAAACAAAGAATCCAAGTAAAATTTAGAGGTACCCTAGATTTTGATTAAAGAAAAATAAGGGGGTTGTTGTGGGCAGCCAACAAATGGTGACTCATTGAGCGAAGCAGTTATCTATGACCTGTCAAACTTTCATCTCGGGGAAAAAGAACAAGACTTGTAAATGGTTTTTAAGCTGGTTTGAAACAAATTCCCTTTCAGATCACACAATATTAAGATTAGCTTAGATTTATAAAAGATTACCATGATTATAATTAGAAAAGAAGAATAAATGTTTTAACAGAAGATTATAGCTTGAAAGTGTGTTTTGATCAAAGGGTAACGATGTTTATAAAAATGAATTCAATACAGTTGATAGAGCCACTGCTGCCAGCAGAAATTTATAACCTCGACAAGGATGTCATTTAACCCACTCAAGTACTTTAATCCTATCCAATAGTTGTATATTCATGATATATACTCCTGTAGAAAGTTAACTTATAAGCACATACCTACTATCTCTCAAATATGACATTGTTTCGCTACCAGCAGGCCTGTTCAGTGCCCCGACGAAGTTGCCTTGGTATCATGCATGTATTTACCCGCTGCTAACAGGCTTGTTCAGTACCCCGGCGGGTTTACACACATTTCCCACACTTAAGTGTTTTCAACCCTCTTACGTCATTTATAATTATATAATTTAGAGATTTTGTAAATGACAAAGAGGGCTGGGTGATACTGGAGATTGATTATAGGACAGGTATATTATTGATCACTATTTATTTGCTTTCAGTACTGGAAGTTTTATCATGGTTTATATATTTTAGATTTCAATTAAGAAAACATCTAGAGAATGGGGAAGCGCTTAAAAGTGATCTTTTAAGAACATGGACGGTGTAAAAATTCTAAAGATAATCATAATTCCCAAGTATTTCGACACATTTCAAGGGTGATACTTTGACAAAGACCATTTAGGATTTCATAGCACTCAACTGACTTACAAATCAATTATTTGATTTGAACCTTAACATCAAAAAATGTTTGAACTGTTTCAAATTGCTTTTAAAAACATAAGTCTTGAAATGAATGCTTCCTTCGACAATCACTCTTTGATTAGAAATATATTGATTCAAAAATACAGACAAGAAGAAAATTCAATCAAAGTAATCAAAGAAAACAAAATAAAACACACGGACTGAATCAGATTTTATTAACAGGCTTCAAAATCAGAAGTGCATCAAAACAAATCAAATCGAAATAGCAAAAGCACACTTTTAAAAATAATTTGACCAAAAACAAAACCAGGCCAACCTCTCATAGAGAATGAGGATCAAAATGAAGAACTACAGAGTTCATAGTTTTGTGTATAAGTAAGTTCTTTTCTTAAGATAGTGATGCATGATACATCATTTTGACCAAGCTTATTATTAAAAGTCACATAAACTACAAGGAAACAGAAAAATCCTTAACTAGGATGGTTGTGATTACATGCAGTGGTAAGTTGTGTTTGTTAGGGTAAAACTAATATCAAATCCCTAATCTCTTTATTAATGCTTCATAATATTTGAAATCATTGCATGATGTTGCCAAGTTTTGAAAAAGAAACATTTAATCAAGACAACTACGAAAAGTAAAAAGAAAGGAATTGAAAGAAGACTTCCCTGACAAAATTTAGATGATGGTTCTTTTAACATACCCACGTGCCTTCATAACTGCATTATTCAAATGAAAAAGTTAAAATGAAAGAAAAACCCAAAAGGACCCTATTTCTACAGCTACTCTAGATTACTTAGCAAATCAAAATACTAAGTGTAGTCGTATTTCCACTGCAACCATTGGAGTAACTCCAATCATGCAATGAAAAAAAATCGAATATCAGTAACAAGAATGGGAGTGTATCGTAATATGAAAAGAATACATCATACTTACCTTTATAATAATCATTTAGAAACAAAGCAAGCATGACCTTACCATTCCCTTGAAAATTCTGGATGTATGAATCCTCCAACCATTCTATAATATTGTCGTGATATGGGTCATAATGGCATGGAAGAATGTAAGTGAGTTTGGAAAACTTGTCAATATTATGGGGACCTGACATAACCATCGACCAAGGCCAAAGTGCCCCTTCCTTTTGACAATTCTCCAAGTGTTCATCAATTTCTCCACATGGAGGACCTAAAAAAATCATGTCATGCTTACCTCCTAGATATTTAGGTAAAAACAAAGCAAGCATAACTTTACCTTTATTATGAAGATTTTTTAGATATGAATCCTCAATCCATTCTAAGATACTGTCACAAAAGTTAGAATGCAAGATACGACTTTGATGAACTAGATCTGTCAATGGGGAACACATCATAAGAGGATTCATGACATCAATTAGATTACTGGTTTGAACACTTCCTTTGATGATATGGATCGTTTCAAAATGTGAAACATAATCGTCGAAATTTGAACTAATCAAGGAATGAATATGAAATGTAGAATATTTGATCTCCATAAGAATGAGTGCATTGTCTTTTTCAAAAATAAATCATGTAAAATCATCTTGCAACATATCTTTTTCCCATGCGAGTGATGAAAGTGAAAGAGCGTCAAATCCGACTTCATAAATGTTATGTTCGAAATCAATTTTACCAAATCTTGGCATATCGAAAATATTAAATTGTGATGGCAAAGAGTAATATACCGTGGGTAAAATATCATGCACACTAGAATCTAAGAAGAGATCAAGATATAAAGAGTAAAATGAATTAGAAATGAGCACATGAAAATATTCTCTTGAGCTATGATAATTAACAATGGTATTCTCAAGACATTCCTCTTCACTTGCCTTAATACTTTCACTTTGTTTTGGTGATAAATCCTTCAACATAATATGATTATCTAAATTTTCCTCATGCATGATAGATAATTCAAAACTTTCATGACAAACATCTAATATTTCCTGTGGATAAGGTATGATTTTTGGATGAAGATTTAAGGTTTCTTCTTCCAATTATAGATCTACATCTCTGATCAGTTTCATTGGAATGTTAGAATGCTTACGATCATTTTCATCACCTAAGTGGTCTTCAATAACTGAATTTAAGTACTGATTAGAGAAAGATTTAAAAGAATATGGACATTCACCTTGACCCAACATCAAATATTCTTCCACGATGGTCAAGGATTGAATATACAATGATTCAGAGGAAAAACCAATTTGATTGTCGGTAAGAACCTTTTCAATAGATTCTACCTCCCTTGCTTGTTCAAGATTTTTTGATGGATTCCTCTGATCCTGCAAACAAAATTCATCTCACAATTGAGTGATAAGATTTCTAACTGATTCATCATCTACGATAAAAAAATGGTTGGATGAAAGGGGCACAAACATCATAGAGGAGATTTAGTACAAATGGCATGTCATTAAGTTGAAATTTACGGAGAACATGATGGCTTCTTATTAAAAAGACCTTTGGCAATGAATCACTATTGATTAGTAGATCCTGAAATTCTTCACATAATCAATTGTAATCATAGATTTCAAAAGAATCTAAAAATTCTTATACAAATTGAAACCAATCAATAATGTGATATGATGGAAAAGACTCAAACCAATGTTTAATCTGACCCCTGAAAGTAAAAGTGAACAATCTGCATAAAATCTTTAAATCAGAAATATCATGCTTGATGCATTTACACCAAAACTTGTTAAGATGGTATTTTGCAGATACATTCCCCCCACCATCAAAGCTGAGTTTGGACAAGCGAGAGTTTGTCTTGTTGAGAATATCCAGTAATGAGAAGTGGAAAGCATGTTCCAACACAGTGATTTGGGGAGCCATGGGAAATTAAATAAATTTGAAACAAAGACTCCAGCAAGGCCAGCTTGTTAGTCTATCATGCCTTCTAGTGAATTTCAAGATGACACAGAAGAAGAATTTATAAATATGGAATTATGACAGGCTGAGGGGGTAAAACATTTAATCATTAAATTTACGTCGACCCTCCTTATAGTGCCATTTTTTGATGGGCATTTATGACATATCGTCAACTGGAAGGGAATAGTCTGGTCCGAGGTTGTCTAAAAAAACCAAGTCATTTGGAATAACTACCCCTGACGGGTTTAACGACTCTATTAGCTGATAAATGGATCTAATCTAAACTACAAAAATAAAATAACTAACTATGCATTAATGAAGAACTATTATATACATTCACTATTCTCACTTTTATATACAACATATACAAATAAACGGGTGCAAGATTTACGAGAAGCCTTGTAAACTGAGATTGTACAAGAGAACTGAATCTTAGGAAAAATTAAATAGATTTAGAACATACTATTAATCTAATTTTAACCTTGAAACTAAAAAAGGAAAATAAATGAATGTAAATAATAATGTTTTAACTTAAATAAACAAAGTATTTAAGCTTAAATGTTAATTTACATTCACAAAATATAAATCAAAACAACAAGAAAATCATTAACCTATAACTGGCATGTATTTAAAGAGAACTTTTGGTTGTGCCTTCCTATATAACGTTGCTTCTCTAGACTACAATTAGAGGGTGGGGGGGAGGTTGAATGAGTGTGGGACTCTTTTTCCCAAAACTTCCCTCTTACACAAAACTCATTAGTTAGCAATCACCATTAACTCATTACTCATTGTTGTCATTTATAACCAGTTAAATGTGAGCATATATCAGCAACATATATCAACAATATATCATCAATAAACCATCACCACAAGGAACACAAAGAACACAAGATGTATATACAATTTTTATTTTTATTACAGACTTCAATCCTTGGGGTTTATCAGCAACAACTTAATAGAGTACAACTCTACAAGAGAACCAACTCTATAATGCAAGACTTAGCTTACACCCTCAGCACCAACTGAGATGAGACAACAATACTCAACATATATCAATCTGTCACAGGTACGTGACCCATCGGTAGTGAAACATGTGTATGTACGCATCCTACCAATAGTACATCCCGCGTATGTACGTGGCCAGTCTATACTGCAGCATGTGTATCACTTCTAATCTCTTAGGGTTTTCTCTTCATGGTTGAACTCAGATCCTCTGCAACTTTCAATCATATTCTCTTCTATCATTCATTGTCCCATCCGATCCATAGCCAATCACATCAGATCCAAACTCTCCAACAACTTACTCATGCTCCTCAACCAATGCATTATGAATGCTACTCAATCATGTATAGGAAATCAGCATACTATAGAAATCATATCAAAACTGAATCATAAGAGTGTTGCTCACTCTATGAATCAACACAAATCACATCATAAAAACCATACCAATAATTCCTTAATCATTCATACCACAACAAGCAAAAGTATCCATCAAGACAAAAATACAACCATATCAGAGTTTCTATGGCAGATCTGAGTCCATAGAATGCAGATCTGGAACCTGCTTCAGTCCTTAAGAATCTAGGACCAACTCATACACAAGTCTTCATAACTTCATCAACTGTATGTGGCATGTCCTCATTCAGCCCACATATGTATGCGCCATGGCTCACTGGAGCCCGCGTATACCTCAAAAACTAGGGTTTTTGAACTTCCGAGATTTTTGTCGTCATGATCTCAGACTTGCTGAAACTTCAATGCATCCATGAGATCCTCCCGATCTCCTCTCTCTCAAAATAGATCGTCAACACATTCTCAAGAGATCCACACCAAATATGTTCTACAAAAGATATTCTCACAAGAAGCTCTCCAAAGATACTCACCAAAGATGCATTTGCAAGAGACCCTTGCTATCTTATTTATACTTTCATCCTCTAGGTCACTTAACCTATTTTCCTCATTTTAGGGTTAACCACTTTCCATAATTAGAAAGATCTCCATTACTTTATCATTTAAATGTTTTTCCTTGATTTTGTCACCTCACTTTATCATTTAAATAATCTTCTTTGATTTTGTCACTTCACTTTATTATTTAAATAATCCTCTTTGACCTTGTCACTTCACTTTATCATTTAGATAATAATTTCTTCTTTGCAAGCTCTTTGACTTCTTGACCTTTTGGGGCTTCAAGCCTACATATGAGGGTCCTCCATCTTCGTAAGGCCATAACTCTCAAACCATGAGGAGTTATGTGACATTCCACATACCACCAGAAATGACATGACAAGCACTATCCATCTAGGATAGTTTCACTTACAAATTCACTAATCTTCATCTCATTATGCCACAATCAAGCATGGTTTCTCCAACCATACTTCTAGGATAACTCAACCGTAAAGTTTCTTCCCGTGAGGACTTTCACCATAAGGGGACCACTTTGGAGTTCATCCATTTGTACTCCTTATCAACCATGATAATACAATAATGATTCATCTTTACATAAATTCAACAATGCATCATGTACCAATGAAACCACATCGGTTCATCTTCATCTATGCATCATATCCATGAAATCATATAACTACTTGACATCAATTCATTCATATCAATTACATTAGTATGCTATGACAAGACATTGTTCATCAATCAAACAACAATCAATCATTTAGCATCAATCTATTACTTGACATCAATTAATTAAACCATTGGCATCAATGACAACCTGATCCAACAAGCAATTAATCATGTATTGATAAAACAGACTAAAGCTAATTTAAATCAATGCATAATCAATTAATCAAAGAATATGAAGATATTATAATGAAAACAAAACCATTTTACTCACAGGACAAAAGTCATTAAGCAATCTAGAATTTCATATTCTTCTTCGAAAATACTGGTCCATTCTCCCAAATCTCCAACCATCCATTACTCTTTTTGAAAAGAAAAAGTTTACAAAATAAATAATATACAAAAAAGAAAGGATAAAAATCCTCCTCTAAATTTCTTGAATCTCCACTGGCTCTAAACTTTCTCATATATTTATGCAATGAATGAATAGTCTGAGCGCCACTAATAATTCCTGCCACCTGAAATTTGCCTCCTAAAGAAACAAAAATATCTCTCAAATAGCGTATTTGTTTGGGAAAAATCTCACGATTAAGCTAAATGGGTCCATTTTGCAAATGAGTTTTCAACGATTTCTTCAGATTCCACACGGTTTGGCTGCAATCAGTCCCACAAAATTGTTTGTCTGTTCTTAAACGCATTTCCAAATCTTATCTATTGTTGCTCATAAATTATTTACAACAATCCAATGTTATTTTTGGATCAATTATCTTGAACATATTTAGATAATAAAAAAATCAATCCATAATCAGATCCATACCAAATATCTGATCATAGAAACCTGTGAAACAAAAATAAACCAATTTAATAACCTAAATATAAAAATTGTGAATAAAACAAAATCTAGAACAATAAAATTTTAAACTAAAAGCTAACTATAAGTTATAAACAAATAATGTTTATATTTTTATTTCAAATATGATCTTAAAATTCTAAAATCTTCAAGTTGATGGAGAGGAGAAAAATATTAATTTTGGGTTTCCACAAAATCAAACAAATGATAGATAATTTTTATTTATTTATTTATTTTAAAATGAGATGCAAAATGACAAAAGAATTGAATTAATTAAACCTACCAAATGGTTTTTTGAAAATGAGAAACCAACCAAGAGATTATTTGATGAAGTATTGAACCCATTATTCAAAATAGTCAAACTTTCTAATGAGAAAAAGACGAACACGTAATCATAATTTAAACGAAAGTAAACAGTTGATAAAAATTAACGTTTTTGTTTAAATTGAGATTTATATGCTCGTTTCTAAAATTTGACATATACTCTTGTAATGAATGTCTCATACTATGGTGAATGTCTTAAGTTTTTCTCAAAGCAAGCCAAGGTTTGGAATTATTCGAAAAGGTTGATTCTATAGCTCATTGTAATTGTCAAGATTCTAATGGGGGCCCTTTAAATTTTGTAAATATTTAGGGGGAGTTGTTGGGGGCCAACAAGTACCTGGAGCAAATGTTCATTCACGGTCTCAGTTCCCCGGAGGGTTCCCACCTTAATAAAGGGTCCTTGCACCAGTCAAGTTTGTTTAACATAGTTCATCATAATTTTTCCCCATACCTTCACTAGCTAACATTGTGGGGAATCAATTTCCCCTAGAGGGTTTGTTTTCTAAAGGACCCCTGAGCCATTGGTTTGCTTGATGTTATCCTAGATTTGTACATAGAGGCGTGCTCTTTGGTTCTGAGTCTACATCAACCTTAGGTTAAATTGTGTTTTGGTTTGCACATATTATTTTCACCATGGCTGAATCATCGTGTCTATCTCGTCAATTACGACGAATAGAGCCAATCACGGAGGAACAACCACCTCTCAAGTGACGCGACATAGGTGATTTTGAATTCGAAGAGTCCTATATTTAGTATGAGGAGACTGATTTGGTTGAAGTGGAAGTGGTTGAAAAAATTCCTCCACCCAACTTTAACCCTCCTTTGACTAATCATGAAGCACCCATACTTATCCAGGTAAGGGATATTTTTAGTGAACCTTTTTCTTTATTCAGTGACCCTCACACCATGTCAAGCCAAAGTGTTTCATCAAGTGTGGTTGAGCCATCACTCCCATCTATTTGTGGGAAAGGGCATCCCGGTGATGTTCAATTTACCATCCTTGAGCACCATTAGACCTACACCATATATGCCCATTTCTATAGGTCCCTCTATTTGGGGGACACAGGGCGTGTCCTCTTTTCCATCCACTATTCTACCTAAAATTCCCACGCCCATCCCATTTGTTTCAATTCCCACAATTAGATATCTTTCCAGTGGGGTATCCAACCTTGGTTTCAACAAGGGGGTGGAATTCCTTCCACCTCCACCATTCTTTGTTATAACCCTATAATTTATAGGATCAACTGGTGACTAAAATGTTATCACTCTAGTGTTTTGTTTGTCAAATGATTTTCCATTCTGTAAATAAATTGAGAAAAAGAAAAAGAAAATAAAGAAAAAGAAAAAGAAAAAAGAAAGAAAAGAAAGAAAAAGAGAAAAGAAAGAATGTTAAGCCCTAAGATTGGCTCATTACCCCTTAATCGGGGCATATTAGATTAGTAATGTTATTTTATTTATGTTGGCTTTAGTCCATTAGTTGTAATTTAGATTAGTAATGTTATTTTATTTATGTCGGCTTTAGGCCATTATTTGTAATTATACCTCCTAGTCTCCTATATATACCAAGGAGACATTTTCATTTTGAATCATCTTGTACTTGAACA
>ML779318.1:11915-40395 GCA_009831015.1 Picea engelmannii
GGGGGGGGGGGTCTGGAATGGAGTGGTTTTCTGGCGGGCCCTCTTCTCTACGTGGCAGGAATCCATTGCTCCAAACTCTCACCACTTACCACTTACCATTTTCTAACATACCCCCCGTCACCCCATGACATCATTTTCCACTTTTTCCCCTAAAGATCGCATCTCATAACTCTGTCAGTCCATTCCCCCTGTTTGCACGTTACAAGTCCCTTCATCATGGTAAATTCCCAATCAACACCCTCCATGTCACCTTGTCGTACTTGTCATTCGTTGTTACCTGTCATCTCACGCTCTAAAAGACCCGTTGGTCATTTATTACAGGCTAACTTATCCGTTAGCCTATTGATCTGTCTCTCGCACCCAACGGGTATACGTTTGCTCAAAATTACCCCTTTTTCCTTCATTCTCCCATTGCTTACTTCGTCCTCACACCAGAGAATTTTTTCCCTGTCTCATCTCCGTTTCAATCAGCCGTCCAAAACCACAATCATCCCCACTAACGTTTTGTTTGACTTGCAGGTATTTTCACGGTGATGGCGCCAAAATCCAAGAGAGTAGGAGTCAAGGAAAATCCTTTCCTCCCACCTCCTGTCGACCTCGACAGGATCCATTTGGCCAACAAGGATCATTTAATCGCAGACACTAGGTGAGAATTTGACTTCACAGATTTGCAGTCATGGCTAAAATATATTTTCTTAGATTAGAGCGATGAAATTGGGCTCTGGGAATCCAACCTTCCTCTGTATCTTTTCCCCCAGGTTCACCATTTCCCTGAATTTTCCCTCAAATGTCAGGCTCATTACATCCCCAACCAGAGAGCCACAGTATCTTCATCAGGAGAAAATATTTTCTTCATCACACCAGAGGCCATTGATCAGATGATGCAGATACCCAGAATTGATCCTGCCTCCCCTTTTAACCTTGAAGTCATCACGGAGTTGTACCAGAAACTATCATTCCCTCAAAGAGCCCGGATTTTTTATCTTTTCCTCCCTCGGGCTGCTCATCTCCCCAAGACAAATCCCTCATACCCTTCCTCCCTATTCTCAGAGAAGGGAAACCAAGTCATTTCAGCGCTTTGTGCTCTGCTTGGTTATTTTTCTGACCAATGGGTGGATGAACCCATATTGGGTTTTCTATCCACCTTCTCCACAGAAGAAAGAACCACCACTCAGTTCGACTACAGCACTTTCCTGGCGGACAATATTCATGAGCAGTTCTCAAATTTCACCTCAGAAGGCATGTTCCAGTATTCCTCAATACTAGCCTACATGTTCACTTTCTTTCAAGCGGACAAGTTCTCCGTTTCAATGCAGAAAATGAACAAGGACAGGGGGCTGCAGGCGGTAACAGCTTGGACTTCACTAATCAGACAAAATCCAACAGAGTTCAATTTCAAATAGTTTATCGAGCAGTTCTACCATCCAGTGGTGAGCATGCTTAGTGGCAGACCTGAACCAAGAATTAATGAGGAGATTCAGAGGATTTTACACCTCTCAGACCTTGCAAAAATTGGAGACTGGTATCTTTACCAAAACCACACTGAGATCAGAGTATATGGATGCGAGTTGGCTCCATACAAATTGCCCAAGTATCTACCCATGAGAATATTTTCCCTAGAGTACATAAGGCAAATGATTAACTCAGATGACATACATTTTGTGTCTTTGAAAAAGAAACAGTAGAGTAGAATTAAAGGGAAAATAGGGTCTTTCATCTATAATAGCCGAGGCGTCGGGGAGGAAGCAGATAGATTTTTGAAAGAAATGAAGTTTTAGGTTAGTTTCATATGGCACTATGATCCATGCAGGACAATTTCTGAGATGAGGGTTAAAAATAAAAATGTTCCATATGTTCATACACCGAAACCTGAGATAGAAAAGTTTGCAAATCAAACAGAATGGGAGCCGAACACTCTGGTTGAGATAGAATAGCAAGACCCTTCGGTTATCATCTCACAGACTACTACACCACAGGTTCCCAAGGAGAAAAGACCCAGGAAGGATACTTCACCTTCTGTCTCTGAAGTCTCGGTTGAAGATTTCCAATTACACACCAAAAGGCCAAAAACCAGTCATACACCTGACACGGCTGGTGAAATGAGAATCCAATCCACTGCAACTATGAAAGATGATCTTTCACTTCTTATCACAAGCATCAAGAAGATCATGTATACAATTTTGTCCATGAAGCCCACGAATACTCCACCAGTTGACCAGCCGAGTAAAGTAGGACCAAAGTTGAGTGTTTTTGAGAAGTATGACCTGATCAAAAAGAAAAATCAAACGCTGACCAGCAGTACTTATGCTCAGTTTTGGAAACAAACATCAACGGCACAACACAAACTGTTATTGGCATTCGATACAGAGAAGGGTAGAATGCACATGGCATTTCTGCAAGCACAGGTGCCAGACCCGAAAGTAATCACTGACTACAAAAGGGAAACATTTGACTTTCATACTAAGGATGTGCATCCTGGTGATCAAATGGATCTGCATAGGAAAACTGGGGAAATGGTTTTCTCCATGTTGGAAAATGCTTCTACTGCAGCCACTAAATTACAAGTATCTCTGAGCAATTTCCAGACACAGCTGAAATTAGAAAAGATATCATCATTTGCAAAGGATAATAGAATTAAGACGTTGGAAGAATTGGTCCTCAAGATCGAGTATGACCCCTCAAATGTGAAAGCAGTCAAGGAGATGCTTAAAAATAAAAATGTCGATATAACATCTCTAAGGAAACAGTTGAAACTGCCACCAAGGAAGATCCACGGGCAAAGGAGATAGCCGAGACAAAATGGGAAAAGGATGAGATGATCAAGTTGATCATGGAGCAAAATGCACAGTTGAAAGAGATGGAAGCATAACTGGAATTTTTTGTGAAAGAGAATTAACAATCAAAGCCCATGGAATTCATTCCATTGAGCACAGTTCCACTCACAGGAGTAAGAACAACATTTGCAGCAGAAATTCCCTCAGCAACTCCACTGACAGCTCTGGAGAAGACAGTAGAACTGGAAAAATCCATGGAAGAGATGAATTTGCAAGAGACAGAAATTAGCAGACTTAAAAAGGAGGTTGAGAACCTTCAGGAACTCAAGTCTTCTTACCAAACCAGCTACTCCAAGGAGAAACAAACATCAGACAAGCTTAAATAGGAATTGCAACAGCTTCAAAAGAAAATAGTGGCAGGCAAAACACTTGTTGAGGTCAAGGAAAGTGTCTGGATGGATATTACCAAGTCTGTAAATGAAATATGGCCTATGGTACAAATCATGTTCGAGCAAAATGAACTAGTGCAAAGAAGCAAGGAGGCTATTGAGAAAATAAGAAGAGAACTGGGAGAGATGCCCACAGAAGCCATTGAGATCATTAAATTCTTGAATTCAAAAACCAGAGAAGAGTTAGAGGATTTGAAAATTGAAGATATGACAGAAACCATCCTTGAGGTCAAGAGGGTCCTGACCAAAAGAGGACTGATGCTACAGCTAGAGGGAAAAGTCCAGACTATGGACATAGGAGTACAAAGATTTTTCAGCAAAGTTGAAGCTCTGCAAAAGAAAGGCCTCCCTAGCTTAAGGGTCATAAATGACAAGTTAATGACACTTTCTGATTATAAAAATAAGCTGGCCAAAGATAGCTCAAATTTCTCGAGAATACAAGGCAGTATCACAGGCAAGGCGTTCTTAGAAGCTTTACATTCATACATCAGCATATAGCATGAGATCCGGTACCTTTTCATCGTCAAGCCAACTTTTTCCAAGTATATAGAGATGGATGAAGTATACCGAAGACTACTCAAAGTCGTTGTTCCCAGTCACCTTCGATGGGAAGAGCCATGCAATTTGATCGAGTAAGAGATGAGGTGTCCAAGCCCAGTCAACAATCCAATCAGGTGAAGTCGTGCAGAGGACTCACCAACGGTTTACCCCATAAATCAGCATGAAGATTTCAACACATCATCAAACAGTTCCTGAATTTTTGTATCTTGTTGAGTTAGTTAGCTAAATTTAGAACTGCCATGTCCTGATCTTTAATGACGGGATCGTATGTAATTTTTTATTATAAATACTTCAAACTTTGAAGTACCGAGGGTTGATATTTACGCCCTATAATCCAGAAAGACTATAATTTTTATCAAGAGATCTTCCAATAATACAAAGGGACGTTTCACAGGATTCTCGCATGTCATTCATTGGTGATGTTTTCTTTTCTATGTTAAATGTTTTTCTCCCTCATTTGTCATATTATTTTCTAATCTAATCTTTTAAAAGTAGCGCATGTTGCAAGATTTATCTTTGTATACCCTGTTTCCAGCTTTGAAAGATCTTAATATTTATCTTTCCAATATTACAGTGAAGAAATTCTTAAATGCTTCTTTACTTTAATTGATATTCTCATCTTTTCTGCTATTCATCACTTTACTGCTAAAGAATCCAATGAATGCATTATCTTTCCCTCTGAAAAGAATCTTTTTATTTCTGTTTAGACCTCTATCTTTATAATACAGACCCCATAGCCCAATGGAGGCGTAAAACCCTTTCAGCCAACTTAACAAAAACAACAACAAACCATTCAATCTTAATTTGTTTAACTAGCCTAATATCTCAAAGTTAAAACATAGCTAAATCATACAGAGAGATCCCTCTCTGAAACTGGTAGGGCTAGATTCCAGTTTCGAAGTGGTTGGATAAATTTACCTCTTGTAAATTTCTTCTACTCTAACAACCTCTGGGAATTTATAGAGCGTTAACATAGTGGCGACCATACTAGGGAACTGAACAAAATTTCAACCCCACGGTTTCTTTTTCCTAGAAGAAAACTTTCTTTCTGAACAAATTATAAATCTGAGAAAGAAATAATGTTCAGAGGTTGTTAAATGCTTGTACAAAGTAATTTCAGATTCATAAAAATAAAAATATATAAAAATTAAAAAATCTGGCTCCTAAAAGAGTTTGTACTCGATCCCACCCAGACCCAAAACCTGCAATAGAAATTGATAATCCAGAACAGTTACTCAGAAAGAAGACCATTGCAGAAGGTTCGGGGAGTCATAGTCCCCTTCACAGGTCCCCTTCTCTTCCAGAGGAACTTGTTTCTCTTAAATATCTCGACTTTGACACCATTTTTTAACAAAGATTGTTTAGAACAAAATTTGATAGCTTTGTGACTGAAACCGTTTTAGATCCAACCATCCTGCAACCCCGAACCCCTGAAATACTATCTCCCACCGCAAAACCTCAAACCGCTCACTATGTGCCAGCTAGTCCCTCATCCTCCTCATCTTCTGCCACCGCCCCACCTATCATCTAGATTGTTGTCCCGCCTCCTCCACCTATCATGGCAGCTAGATATGCTCCCTTGGTGTTTCCCACACCTCTACACGCTATGCCCCAGGATTATCAAACGAGACTCCCATAGTTTGATGGTACAGGGCCCTTGAATGCACAGCAACACATTGATAAAATGAATGACTACTTTGACTTGCAGGAAGTGGATGAAGCTGACATTCAAATGAGACTTTTTGCGCAAAGTCTAACTGGGGACGTTAAGAAATGGTACAAAGTCTTATGTGCTGCTTCAGTGGTTGACCTTACATTGTTTCAAAGAAGTTTTTTGGACAGATGGGAGGTAAAGAAAAATCCTCTCCAGATCTTGCCAGAATACGAAAACATTAGAAGGAATCAAGGAGAGACAGTACAAGACTATTGCACCCACTTCAACAATCTCTACAATGCGATTCCAGCCAATATTAAACCCCCACAAGGTTTGGCACTGACAAAATTCCCTAATGGTTTCGACGCTGATATGTCGTATCAATTAATGGAAAGAAACTCCACCACCTTGGAGGACATGCAGAAAAGCGCAATAAGTGTAGAGGCCAACCTGTTGGCTAAAAGGGCACAGCAGAGGACGGAAAGGAGAGTCACGATTAAAGAGGAACCTTCCACATCTTCTTCTGATGCCAAAATAGATTCCTTAGCTAGAGAAATGGAAAGGATGATGGAGAGACTTACTATAACCGAAAGAAATCCTCCTAGAGAAAACCAACCTACTCCACAAATTCAGAATCCTAACTTTAGAAGAAATCCTCCTCAAATCAGGCAGAGAGATCCTAGGGATCAAAGAGAATAGAGGGGTCTTGATCAACAGATCAGACCACCCTTACAGGAAAATTATGTCGATGAAGGTGAAGAGGTAATTGAAGAATTAGAGGACACACACATAAACCTCATGGGCATTCATGATAACGAAACCATTTTCCATACTCAGGAAGAGCAAGAAATTTTCCTTCTTTCTCAAATAGAGTTGAGTAAGGAAGCCGAAGAGACCGAACAGCAGGCATTTGAAAATGCCATTATGGAGGTACACAGGCAGTACAATCTGCAAAGTAAAAAGACAGATGAAAATTCCCCAAAAAAGGTAACCGAAATGAAGAAAACAATCGAATCCAAGAAAGCTCCTGAGCCTTCTACCAAGAAGATCTCCGAGAAAGGTAATGCTGAAACTCCAGCAAAAATAAACCCTACCATTTTACAAATATCAACGCAGACTGAGGTTTCATCAACCAACTGACCAAATACTTCCGCCCAGAAAACTATGGTGGACAGATCAGAATTGTTGAGCCAAAGAAGAGCACCTACTCCTTTCAGCCTCGAAGGGGAGTTAGCCAAAGTGAAAATTCCCATTCCCCTTTCTGAGTTGATGAGTACGAACGCTTACCGATTGCAGGTGATCAAAGCACTGAGCATTGAGCCTGATATAGGCACGAAGGCCTTAACCGTTGGATCGGTGAATCATTCAGACATGGTAAATCTTACCGATGATCAACCTGAACTCCTTTTTGGCCCTGAAGTTGATGGTTAGACTAACATTGGTGTTGTCACTCCTTTTTACATCAGCCTTAATATACATGACCTGATTCTACACAATGCTATGTTAGATTTGGGTGCTTCCCATAACCTGATGCCTAAAGCAGTGATGGAAAAACTGGGACTCGAGGTCACCAGACCTTACAAGGATTTACACTATTTTGACTCCAGCAAAGTCAGATGTATCGGGTTGATCAAGGACTTATGTATCACTCTAGTTCAGATTCCAGCAAAAAGCATGGTTATGGATGTTGTAGTCGCGGACATTCCCCCGAAATATGGTATGTTGTTTTCCAGGTCTTGGGGGGGCAAGTTGAAAGGCACTTTGCAGTTGGATATATCATATGCCACCATCCCAGTATTCGGACAACAGAGAAGACTGTACAGAGAGACGCTGATGAAATATATGGTCAGCAGCCAGGAAAAGCCCCATAACTATCCTCTGTACTCTGCACACTTCGATATAGATTCCTTCATCATGTATAACGATGGTGATATGGGAGAACAAATCGCTCAGCTGGAAGAAGATACACCTGATCCAAAAGAAGGCCATGAAATCACTGGGGCAGAAAGGAAGGAAAACGCAATAAGTGAAGAATTGCCAGTAGATTTATGGAGCATGTACTTCGATGGAGCTATAAGCAAATAAGGAGTTGGAGCAGGAGTTTGGTTGCACAATCACAAATCCAGGTATTCGGAAAACCATTCTTATAAACTGAATTTTCAATGCACTAACAACATAGCCGAGTATGAAGCTTTGATGCTCGGCCTAAAACTACTAAAGAAGGTTGGTGCCAAACAAATCATGGTAAGAGGTGATTCTGAATTAATTATCAAACAAATTAAAGGTGAGTATGCAGCAAAACATCCCAGGCTTAGAGCTTATAGAAATGTTGTTTTGGATGCCCTTCAATGTTTCACTGAATTTGATTTGCAGGTGATGCCTAGGGGACAGAACAATTTAGCAGATGGGTTAGCTACGTCAGCAGCTACATGCAAGATACCTTTTTGTTCCACTCGCCCATACACGGTGGAGGTGAAGTGCACACCGACTGTCCCAGAAAACATCATATACTAGTAGGTATTTGGTAACAATGATCAAATTGAAGATTTTCTACAATGTAAAAATGATTTCGAGTGTACAAACATAGACTTGGAAAATGATGACGAAAATGTGAAAAAATCTATTTTTGGAAATGATAGTGTAAATAAAATAGATTCAAGAGAGTTAGGTGAAGATGAGATAGAATCTGATGTTTTTCATTTAAAGAGTAATGTTTTACCTAGGGGTTTAGTTCCATTAGAAGACTTATTTGATTTTAATGATGTAGCTAAAAAACCTAAAATTGAAGCCAATGGTAGAGAGGTTGAAGACTGTAACATAGGGACAGAAGAGAAACCCAGGATAGTAAAACTTTCCAAATCCTTACCTCCTGAACAGAAACTCAAAGACATTGAACTTTTCAAGGAATATGCGGACGTGTTTGCTTGGGGATATGAAGATTTAAAATCTTATGACACAAGCATCATACAACATAGGATCCCGATAAAAGAAGATCAAAAACCTTTCAGACAAAAACTTAGGAGAATCAATCCCAAGTTACTTCCCTTGATAGAAAAAAAAATTAAAAAGATGTATGATGCTAAAATCATAGTCCCCTTACGATTTTCCAAATGGGTTTCAAATCTGGTCCCAACCCGAAAGAAAACTGGGGAAATCAGGCTTTGCATTAATTTCCAAAACTTGAACAAGGTTTCCCTAAAAGACAACTACCCATTGCCAAAAATGGACCACATAGTACAAAAGGTATTTGGATCCAGCCGAATCTCCTTACCGGGTGGTTTCTCAGGATATAACCAGGTTCTCGTTCACCCAGATGACCAAGAGAAAACAGCCTTCACATACATGGGGTACCTTCATGTATATGAAAATGCCTTTCAGGTTGATGAACGTTGGGGCCACTTTCCAAAGAGCGATGGACATCGCTTTTGTGGAATAACTTGGCAGATTTATTGTCATTTATCTGGACGACGTAACTATTTATTCCCAATCCGATGAAGAGCACTTACGACATCTCAAACGAGTGTTTGAGAAATGCAAGAAATTTGGGATTTCTCTGAATCCTAAGAAAAGCCTCTTCGGATTAGAGGAAGGTAAATTGTTGGGGAACATCATCTCTAAGGACGGAATTAAGATAGATCCCAGCAGAATAGAAGCCATTCAGAAACTGGAAAACCCAAGGAATATCAAAGAGTTACAATCTTTCATTGGAAAAATAAACTTTCTAAGAAGATTCATACCTAACCTAACTAAGCTTCTCAGGAACATCACCAACATGTTAAAAAAGGACACAAAAATAAAATGGGACTCTGAATCCAAGTAGTCTTTTGAACAAGTTAAACATGCACTCGCATAGCCTCCAGTATTGATCAGTCCTGACTTCATCAAGGATTTTTACCTTTTTTCTTTCGCTTCTAAACATACCATTGCAGCAGTATTACTACAGAAAAATAGTGAAGGGTATGAACAACCCATAGCCTTTTTCAGTAAATATTTAAGAGATGTTGCTTTGAATTATAAAATAATGGAGAAACAAGCTTTTGCCCTGGTAAAAGCCATAAAGGATTTTAGAGTATATATTCTCCAATCCCACACCATCGCATACGTTCTGAGCATAGTAGTGAAGGACATTTTAACCTAGGACAATCCAGATGGAAGAAGAGGAAAATGGATTGCTATCATTCTGGAGTATGACATAGAGATTAAGTCTACTAAACTGATTAAAGGTCAAGGTCTAGCAAAGTTAATGGATGAATCCAATTTCCATGCTCTTGATATTAATTTCTTAGCTGCAGTAGATGAACAGGGAGAGCAGGCGACTCCAAGCGTGAAAGAGGTATTTCTGAACTCTCCATGGTACACAGACCTGATATTTGTTTTGCATAACTTACAAGCTCCCCCTGGTCTGAGAAAAACTAAAGCTAGGTTTTTGAAATTGAAAGCATTAAAATTTTTCATTCTAGAAGGAAATATTTATTGGAAGGATCCTGGAGGTATTTTGTTGAATTGTTTGTTAAAGGATGAAGCTGACACAGTATTGCAGGATTTTCATGCAAGAGACTATGGTGGTCACCTGAGCTGGAAGACCATGGCTAATAAAATTCTCAGAGCTAGTTTCTATTGGCCTACACTATTTGTTGATGTGCATCAGAAGGTGACTTCATGTCATAAATGTCAGATGTTCGAGGGCAAAAGGAAGCTCCTCCCCTTGCCCCTGAAACCAATCTCTGTTGAAGCTCCTTTCCAGCAATGGGGATTAGACTTTATTGAAGAAATACATCCTCCCTCTTCGGGCCAACACAGGTGGATTCTTACTGCTACGGACTATTTCACAAAATGGATCGAAGTTGTACCAAGCAGGCAAGCTATTGATTCTGTCATTATTAAAATTCTAGAAAATAATATCTTGTCTCGTTTTGGGTGTCCAAGAAAAATTATAACTGAAAATGCAGTTGCTTTCCGATCCAAGAAGCTCATAGATTTTTGAAACCAGTATCATATTGGTTTGGGACACTCCATGTCTTATTACCCTCAGGGAAACGGGCTGGCTAAGTCATCCAATAAAACCCTGGTGAACATTATTAAGAAGATGTTGCAAGAAAACAAAAAGTCAAGGCATAACAAGTTGGTGTTTGCACTGTGGAATGACAGACTGACCACTAAAAGGTCAATTGGTATGTCTCCATATCAGTTGGTCTATGGAACTGAAGCGGTTTTTCCTACCTCCTTAGGGGTTCCCGTCATGAAACTGTTGCAAGAGATGCAAGACAAGACGAACGACTCCCAAAGAAGGATAAACCAGATGATCCACTTGCAAAAGTCTAGAGAAGAAGTATACAACAAAACTCAGGTTGTCCAAGAGAGAATTAAAAAGATCTTCGATAAAAGAACTAAAGAATATGACTTTGAGCTAGGTGATCTGGTTCTGAGGTGGGATGCTCGAAATGAAGATAAGGGAAAGCATGGAAAATTTGACAGTCTATGGAAAGGACCTTACATGATTCAAGAATTTAGAGGAAATAATGCTTTCCTACTCAACAACAGTGATGGGACCAATCTGCCAGGAGGACCTGTGAATGGCAGAATGCTGAAGCACTATTCACCTCCTAAGTAGGGAACTTCAGTCACACCTTTTCCATTGTACAAATCATTTTATTTTTCTTACAAGTTTTTGAGTGAATAACTTTGATCAGATGGTTGAAGCCCGCAGAGAAGGCCCTAAGCCACTGAACATTGTCATCAAACTTTCAAAAATAAAACAAATCAAACAACAAAGGCAACTGTGGAGAAAAAATTTCAGAACATCAGGAAACAAGATTCTTCGCACTTCACAAGGAGAGTACCATCCCTATGTGGAGCCGTTGTTATAACCCTATAATTTATAGGATCAACTGGTGACTGAAATGTTATCACTCTAGTGTTTTGTTTGTCAAATGATTTTCCATTCTGTAAATAAATTGAGAAAAAGAAAAAGAATAAAAGAGGGCATAAAAGAAATTTAAATAGAGCCCCATGCAATAACAATGACTTGGTCCATACAGTTTAAGCATGGCCAAGTCCTTTTAAATTGATATCGATAGGAGTAGTGAATAAGCTTGGCTAAATTCTTTAATCTTAGCCAAGCAAATTAGGTTAGCTAGTGATTAAATTTGACCAAACTGCCTAATCTTGGTCAAATATCCCCAGGATAAAGTAATTTCTTAGTCCAATAGTTTAATCTGGGCTAAATGTCATAGGTAATTAGGTTAGAGCATAGGGTAGTTTGCTTTATCTCAATAAAACATGCATGATGATCAATGTTGAACCCTATCTTTGATGTTTGAAAGTTGAATGTCTAACTCCATGGTGATAAAAACAGGGAAAGCTTGGACAAACCCACTTAAAGCGCGTATCCTAAGTTTTCAGAGCAAATATGAGTTTGCGCTCATAGATTAAAGATAGTGCACAGATGTACAGCTGAGGTGTTGGCACTTAGATCTATGGTTGATAAGTTTTTGCGGACCCCCCCGACTATTCTACCTTTAATGGTAAGGGGGGGGTCTGGAATCGTGTATAACTAAGGCACGCATCTGAACGGCTGAGGCATCAGCGCCTAGATGCACGATTGAGATTGAATTCCAGACCCCCCTGACCGCTCTGCTTTTAATGGTGGGGGGGGTCCAGAATGTTGGTTAAACATTGCGCTCAGATCTACGGTCCAGCGGCAGGCGCACTGATGGACGACTAATGGAATTTTTCGGACCCCCCCAACCGGTCTACTTTTAACGAGGGGGGGGGGTCCAGAATGGAGTGGTTTTCTGGCATGCCCTCTTCTCTACATGGTATGAATCCATTGCTCCATACTCTCACCACTTACCACTTACCATTTTCTGACATTCCCTCCCATCACCCCATGACATCATTTTCCACATTTTCCCCTAAAGATCACATCTCATAACTCGGTCAGTCCATTCCCCCATTTCACATGTTATAAGTCCCTTCATCATGGTAAATTCCCAATCAACACCCTCCACGTCACCCTGTCGTACTTGTCATTCGTTGTTACCTGCCATCTCACGCTCTAAAAGACCCGTTGGCCATTTATTACAGGCTAACTTATCTGTTAGCCTGTTGATCTGTCTCTCATGCCCAACGGGTATCCATTTGCTCAAAATTACCCCTTTTTCCTTCATTCTCCCATTTCTTACTTTGTCCTCACACCAGAGAATTTTTTCCCTATCTCCTCTCCGTTTCAGTCAGCTGTCCAAAACCATAGTCATCCCCACTAATGTTTTTTTTGACTTGCAGGTATTTTCACAGTGATGGCGCCAAAATCCAAGAAAGCAAAAGCCGAGGAAAATCCTTTCCTCCCGCCTCCTGTCGACCTCAACAGGATCCATTTGGCCGACAAGGATCATTTAATCGTAGACACCAGTTGTGAATTTGACTTCGCAGATTTGCAGTCATGGCTAAAAGATATTTTCTTATATTAGAGCGATGAAATTGGGCTTTGGGAATCCAACCTTCCTCTGTATCTTTTCCCCCAGGTTCACCATTTCCCTGAATTTTCCCTCAAATGTCAGGCTTATTACATCCCCGACCAGAGAGCCATAGTATCTTCATCAAGAGAAACTCTTTTCTTCATCACACCAGAGGCCATTGATCATATGATGCAGATACCCAGAACTGATCTCACCTCCCCTTTTAACCTTGAAGTCATCATGGAGCTGTACCAGAAACTATCATTCCCTCAGAGAGCCCATATTTTCGATCTTTTCCTCCCTCAGGCTACTCATATCCCCAAGACAAATCTCACGTACCCTTCCTCCCTGTTCTCATAGAAGGGAAACCAAGTCATTTCGTTGCTCTGTGCTCTGCTTGGTTATTTTTCCAACCAATGGGTGGATGAACCCATATTGGGTTTTTTGTCCACCTTCTCCACAGATGAAAGACCCACCACTCAGTTCAACTACAGCACTTTCCTGGCAGACAGTATTCACGAGCAGTTCTCAAATTTCGCCTCAGAAGGCATGTTCCGGTATTCCTCAATACTAGCCTACATGTTCACTTTCTTTCAAGCGAACAAGTTCTCCTTTTCAATGCAGAAAATGGACAAGGACGAGAGACGAGAGGCCGCAGGCGGTAACAGCTTGGAATTCACTACTCAGACAAAATACAACAGAGTTTAGTTTCAAACAGTTTATCGAGCAATTCTACCATTCAGTGGTGAGCATGCTCAGTGGCAGACCTGAACCAAGAATTAATGAGGAGATTCAGAGAATTTTACACCTCTCAGACCTTGCAAAAACTGGAGACCGGTATCTTTACCAAAACCACACCGAGATCAAAGTATATGGATGTGAGTTGGATCCATACAAATTGCCTAGGTATCTACCCATGAGGATATTTTCCCTAGAGTACATAAGGAAAATGATTAACTCAGATGACATACATTTTGTGTCTCTAAAAAAGAAACAACAGCTTAGAATTAAAGGGCAAATAGGGTCTTTCATCTGTAATGGCCGAGGCGTCGGGGAGGAAGCAGACATAGTTTTGA
Organism: Picea engelmannii; assembly: GCA_009831015.1. Lineage (NCBI taxonomy): Eukaryota > Viridiplantae > Streptophyta > Pinopsida > Pinales > Pinaceae > Picea > Picea engelmannii. Next base: position 25,887 of record ML779318.1, read on the forward strand.
AAGAAATGAAGTTTCAGGTTAGTTTCATATGGCACTATGATCCATGTGGGACAATTTATGAGATGAGGGTTAAAAATACAAATGTTCCATATGTTCATACACCCAAACTGAAATTAGAAAAGATATCATCCTTTGCAAAGGATAACAGAATTAAGATGTTGGAAGAATTGGTCCTCAAGATCAGGTATGACCCCTCGAATGTGAAATCAGTCGAGTAGATGCTTAAAAATAAAAATGTCGATATAGCATCTCTAAGGAAACAGTTGAAACTACCACCAACGGAAGATCCACATACAAAGGAGATAGCCGAGACAGAAGGGGAAAAGGATGAGATGCTCAAGTTGATCATGGAGCAGAATGCACAGTTGAAAGAGATGGAAGTAGAACTGGAAAGGTTAGTGAAAGATAAGGAACAATCAAAGCCCATAGAAGTCATTACATTGAGCGTAGTTCCACTCACAGGAGTAAGCACAGCATCTGCAGCAGAAATTCCCTCAGCAACTCCACTGACAGCTCTGGAGAAGACAGTAGAACTAGCAAAATCCATGGAAGAGATGAATTTGCAAGAGACAGAGATTAGCAGACTTAAAAAGGAGGTTGAGAACCTTCAGGAACTCAAGTCTTCTTACCAAACCAGCTACTCCAAGGAGAAATAAACATCATACAAGCTCAAACAGGAATTGCAACAGCTTCAAAAGCAAATAGTGGCAGGCAAAACACTTGCTGAGGTCAAGGAAAGTGTCTGGATGGATATTACCAAGTCTGTAAATGAAATATGGCCTATGGTACAAATCGTGTTTGATCAAAATGAACTAGTGCAAAGAAGCAAGGAGGCTATTGAGAAAATAAGAGGAGAACTGGGAGAGATGCCCACAGAAGCCACTAATATCATTAAATTCCTGAATTCAAAAACCAGAGAAGAGTTAGAGGATTTGAAAATTGAAGATAGAACAGAAACCATCCTCAAGGTCAAGAGGGTCCTGACCAAAAGAGGACTGATGCTACAGCGGGAGGAAAAAGTCTAGACTATGGACATAGGAGTACAAAGATTTTTTAGCAAAGTTGAAGCTCTGCAGAAGAAAGGCCTCCCTGGCTTAAGGGTCATAAATGACAAGTTAATGACACTTTCTGATTATAAAAAGAAGCTAGCCATAGTGGCCAAAGATAGCTCGAAATTCTCAGGAATACAAGGCAGTATCACAAGCAAGGTGTCCTTGTAAGCTTTACAGTCAGACATCAGCATACATCACGAGATCTGGTACATTTTCATCATCAAGCCAACTTTTTCCATGTATACAGAGATGGATGAAGTATACCGAAGACTACTCAAAGTCATCATTCCCAGTCACTTCGATGGGAAGAACTATTCAATTTGATCGAGTAAGATCTGAGGTGTCCAAGCCCAGTCAACAATCCAATCAGGTGAATCCATGCAGAGGACTCACCAACAATTTACCCCAGAAATCAACATGAAGATTTCAACACATCATCAAATAGTTCCTGAATTTTTGTATCTTGTTGAGTTAGTTAGCTAAATTTAGAACTGCCACATCCTGATCTTTAATGACAGGATCGTATGTAATTTTTTATTATAAATACTTCAAACTTTGAAGTACCGAGGGTTGATATTTATGCCCTGTAAGCCAGAAAGACTGTAATTTTTATCAAGAGATCTTCCAGTAATACAAAGGGATGTTTCACAGGATTCTCATGTGTTATTCATTGGTGATGTTTTCTTTTCTATGTTAAATGTTTTTCTCCCTCATTTGTCATATTGTTTTCTAATCTAATATTTTAAAAGTAGCGCATGTTGCAGGATTTATCTTTGTATACCCTATTTCCGGCTTTGAAAGATCTTAATGTTTATCTTTCTGATATTACAATGAAGAAATTCTTAAATGATTCTTTACTTTAATTGATATTCTCATCTTTTATGCTATTCAACACTTTACTGCTAAAGAATCCAATGAATGCATTATCTTTCCTTGTGAAAAGAATCTTTTAATTTCTGTTTAGACCTCTATCTTTATAATTCAGGCCCCATAGCCCAATGGAGGCGTAAAACCCTTTCAGCCAACTTAACAAAAACAACAACAAACCATTCAATCCTATTTTGTTTAACTAGCCTAATATCTCAAAGTTAAAACATAGCTAAATCATACAGAGAAATCCCTCTCTGAAATTGGTAGGGCTAGATTCCAGTTTTGAAGTGGTTGGATAAAGTTACCTCTTGTAAATTTCTTCTACTCTGACAACCTCTGGGAATTTACAGAGCATTAACACCTATGAGCATCATGTCATTGTCGAGTGATAGTTTACCTTTTGGGTGGAACTTTCTTAGTGGTTTTGGGGCTTTCCCTAGTCAATTTGGGGGCAATAATGTGTCGAGATGGTTTAATTTATCGTGGGTTAGCACACCTTTCCTTGGGGGCACATTCCTTGGGGGAAACTTTATGAAATATGGAGGCTATCCCTTTATCCATACCTCCAATATCGAGGGGTTAGTCTTGGGAACACATTTCCTTTTGGGTCTACACCTACCCTTGGGGGAAATCCCCTCATGGGTACAGATAGTCATGGGAGAAGTCATGCTCATGGAAGTTCCTCCATCCCTAGGGGAACTTACTCTTATGGAACACCACATCCATCCCACAGTACAAACATAAGGGGGACGTAAGATTCATATTGTAAGTTGGGAACTTCATCTTCCTCCCAGTATTCCTTTGTTGATACGCCATTGCCTTTCCTTGCAAAATTAGACTTGTCTAATTTTTCATGTTTGACAAATGACCCCATCACCCATAACCCTTCATGCTCGGTCCTGCCTACTAAGCTACCATCAAACATGCCCAAATTCGATGAAAAATTGGGAGAAAACCCCTCCACTCACATAATGACATATCATTTGTGGTGATCATCCAATTCCATGATGGATGATAGCGTAAGGTTGTGTCTTTTACATAGATCCTTGAACATAAGCATCACCAAATGGTACATCGAACCAACAATCTCTTCCTTCAATATTTTTAATGACTCAGCGATGACGTTCTTAATGCATTACCAATTTCCCATCCAATATGAGATAAGAACAAAGCTCTTGATTTCACTGCGTCAACATATTTCCACCCACATTTTCTATCATATACATAAGTGGAGATGAAGATGTAGGATGATCAAGAACCAAATTCTCGATAATCTCTTGATGGAGTGGCTCACAAAGTCTCTCTTACCACCCATTTCCAAGGATGTAGCTATGGTCAGGACAACTACTGAAGAGCAATCCATCATGCGTGCCCAACATTTAGATTTGATTTATTCTCAGTCAAGCATTCTCTATGATAATATCCCACATGCTCCTAGGTTGTCGACATATCCCAAAAATCCAAACTCAGGACCCTATGTCGATGGTGTGGTGGGTTTTGTATCTGATACCTCTATGGACCAGTTAGCTGACCAAATGGGTCACATGTCTCTTTCTTCACACCCGTCGACGACTAGTCCTAATGCTCAAACTACAATGGTCCCAACTCAAACCTCTAAGGTGAATTTGGTGCAGTCCATGTAATCGAAGAATCCTCAACAACCTGGACGAAAAAAGTAGAAAAAAAGAAGAAAAACTCCAACATTGAGCAAGGGACCACTCCCACCCAAAACGATCAAGGGGTGGCATGAAAGAGAATAAGAAGAGTCAGTTCCCTTGCACCATTTGTGAGTAGTACCATCCTACTCATCAATTTCCTCAACAACTTGTTTTCCTAACTCATCATTTCCCCACTTAACCTCGACACATGGTTGCAACAAATATTGCCCCTCTACAAGGGGGAATGGAAGGTACCACTCAGCAAGAGGAATCTTCCTCGAATGCCACCATTTTCAAGTGTGACCAAACGAATCACGATCGATTTGCAAACTCGAGAAGAAAACTACGACAATTCTAATCCTACCCTTGTTGTGCAATATCCAACATCTTCTTCCTAGCCTAGTGGCCCTCTTCAAATTGAGAAGCCATCCTTTGACATGACGCTTCACCCTCCAAAATGTGTTCTTTGATGAATGACACACAACCCAAATACACAGGTCGCCCATAAATACAACATTGTGGAAGACTTGGCCCAAGCACCATGTGCCATGTCTACACTTGAAGTCCTCCAAAGTTTCCAAACACAGTGGAAAGCCCTATTGTCTGTGATAGGCGAGGTTGGTCCCTCATAATTGAGTTCGATAACCTTTGATTCTAATCAGGTTCATCATAGGCTTTCCCATCAAACCACTTTCCAAATCAAGTGAGAACGATGGGGAAAAATGTCCTTCGTGTTGTGATTCATGAAGGAGCCTCTACTTGTATTATGCATATGTCATATTGAAAATCCCTTGGCTATCCAAAGCTCGACACAGCTGCAACATTTTTTAAATCATTTGACGGACATATGTTCCAGCCCCATGAGATTATCACTACCTTACTCATCGAGTCAATGCACCTCTTGAGTATAATTTGTTCCTCTAGCACACTTGGTTCTACAAGATGATTGCATTTATCTCGTTCATCTTTAGGGTCTTACGCTTCCCTCATCAAGGGAAAATAGTGATAATCGATCGACTTGTGTTTTGTACCCCAGACCTTGGATCTAATGCAAGGGATAATGTAGCCTTTGTTGGTGATTCCCAACAATCCTACATGAATGTTGGTGCAAGGGTGATCAAGGACTCTTCGCTCATGGTAACATTCCCTCTTCCACCACCCCCTCCTGCTACAATTGTTTATCTAGTCAATGTGATCTCTTCATTTACCAGTGTATCCCTTGAGTCTTCTGATCCATGGGTGGTACCTCATTCCAAGGACATTGAATCTTACAGAGCTTGCATGTCGGTCACTACGGTCGATATTGAGGATTTGACAATCCCATCATCATTTGTTCATATTGGTCAACAAATCCATCCCCATATGAAGTGTTATTAGCCAACTCCACCTACATGAGTCATTGACTCTAAAATTCCACATGACATTCTCAATTTTCTTCATTTTCTACCTTGGTTATCCTTTTCTAAACTTGCCACCAAATTATCTAGTTAACCTTCCATCGAAGATTCATGTTGTGTACCTCTTTCATGTCTTGATGGGAATCATCAAGGAGCTATCATAGATCATGATACCACTCGTGATGAGTATCTTCATCCATCAAAATTAATTCTTGTGTGGCATGGTGATGGCATCGTGAGTCATATGATGCCAACAATGACTCATGAGTTCATTGGTGACGATCAAGATCCAACAATCTTTAGAAAAATGACCCAACTTATTACAACTAAAGCATTTAATATTAAATGTATCAATATTATTGCCTTTAAATGTACCTTTGGTGTTTGGATTCCTCTGAGATCTTTTCTGGAAAGTGTCTTTCTTCTTTCCCTTAAATCTTGATGCTAAAGTTGAGTGCTCTTCTTTCGTTGGCTCTCTCCTGGTAGTTGTGCAACTCTCCTCCTGGAGGCAATCATGCCATACCCTCTCAAACGTGGGATGAATCTCTCTTCCACTTACACTGGATAAGAAGGTATCCCATGAAGAAGGAAGACCATCAAAAATGGCCTGCACTAAATCATCATCGTCCACTGTCACCCCTGTGACCAAAAGTTGTTCTTTGTTCTGGGCTATCCTAGAACAAAAAGATTCCATTGATTCACCTTTCTCCATCTTCAAATAATTAAGTTTGTGCTTAAGTGTCCTCTTCTGACTTGGAGCCTGTTTCTCATACAGATTCACCAAGGTATCCATACAGTCCTTGGCAGACATTAACGAAGTCACTGTAGGAATTATATTGTCTTTGACTGAGTCAAAGATGATTCGCTTGGCCTTTGCTTTAATCTTCCTGAAGACCTCTCTTCCTGCATTATTCGTGGGTTCCTCCACCACCATGGTCACATACTGCTCAAGATCATGCTCCTGCAAGATATTTGTTATCCGGAGCTTCCACACATTGAATTTGGTAGCTCCTTCGAGCCTATCCTTGGCCCTGACTGAAATGGTGGATGCCATGGACCTCACACCAGAAAATTAATCAAGCTAGCTTGGATCTGTGTGTACATTCTGTTGTAATTCAACATGTTTAACACACCCTAAGCTCTGATACCATGTTAAGTTATGAGCTTGATTTCTTATGTGAATTATTTCTTTTATTTTCTTCAACACTTTGATTCCAACTTAATACACTTCAACAATACCAAAACATAATCGAATAGAAATAACTATGTAGATAAGTAAGCATGCACATCAACCACACATATACCCTGGGGAAACCCTGTACATGGAAAAAAACCCCAGCAAATGATATTCCTTTATTGCATTAATAATGTAAGATCACTTACAAATATCCACCATGAATGTTCTACTCTTAAAGAGATTTCCAAGATGACTCTAACTTGACAAAGACCTAAGAGACCTTGTTGAAACACACCTCTGATATGTTGATTCTATTGTTGATATACAACATTGATATGTTGTTGATATACACCTCTTATATGCAACCTGTATTGCTGATATACAACACTAATATGCTTCTTTGGTATGTTGCCTCTTTATCATTGATATGCTCCTCTATTGCTTCACCCTTAACCTACATATCAAATTGTATTGAAGAGAGGGGTCGACCTCTTCTTATATAGGCTGAAAAGGAGAAGAGGAGAGGATCAAAATAGTAACTTGTTTGCATGCTTTAATCATAACTCATCTTCATACTTTAGTTTGAACTTAGAACTAGACTTGAGACCGGTATACTCTAGTTTGAAAATAGAACTAGACTTGAGACTTCAGTTACAAATCAGCATTACACTTTAGTTCGAAAATAGAACTAGACTTGAGACTGGTATACTTTAGTTCGAAAATAGAACTAGACTGGAGACTTCAGTCACAACTCAACATTACACTTTAGTTCGAAAATAGAACTAGACTTAAGACTTCAGTTGTAACTCAACATTACACTTTAGTTTGAAAATAGAACTAGACTTAAGACTTCATTTACAACTCAACATTACACTTTAGTTCTAAAATAGAACTAGACTTGAGACTTCAGTTGCAACTCAACGTTACACTTTAGTTTGAAAATAGAACTAGACTTAAGACTTCAGTTACAACTTAACTCTTTACAAGGCAATTCGAAATTCTCTTCATGGTGGATAATGTTACACATACCAATGCACTATATCAATACATTTATATCATTTGAAATATTAGGAATATCATTTGTTTCTAGATCATAGGAATTTTATAGTCAACCTAACTTTTGCTAGATGCCTTGACTTTTTCTCATGGCTCACAAGGCTTGACTAGGCTCACAGAGGTTGTACGTTCCCCCTAACTTTTGCACTAGTTTGTCTATGCTCACAGAGGTTGTACGTTCCCCCTGAATTTTGCACTAGACTGTCTATGCTCACAGAGGTTTTACATTCCCCCTGACTTTTGCATTAGACTCACATAGCATCTCTTTCGTCCTGACTTTTGGTTTGAATCACAGAGGTTGTAGGTTCCACCTAGCTTTTTTCAATACCTCACAAGACTGGTTGATTCTCCAAATCTCCCTAGCTAACCTCAGGGTGGCCCATATGGCCTCTTATTGGAGAATGACTATTGATGCTGCCAAATTTAACAAACATAACTTCTACCATCAGATCTATGACCTTATAATGAACGATCCAGATTTACAATGAAATTACAATAGACATTTACAAGACAATTTTCCTTCGAGGGCTTCACCCTCGAACCCCCGCAGAGGGGGTAACCCCCCTCTGCACTCTCCCACATGGAGGAGTGTACATTCTTTCATGGTGTAAATTCTTCATGGGTTATAAACACGTCTGAAAACAAAGTCCTCTAAATCAGGAAGATAATCAGGCTCCATAACCAACAAGGTGAAAGCGTTTGTTGAATCTGAATCTTGGTTAGTTTCTTGCCTTACTGGAGAAGTTGTGTTGCTTATATTGTTGAAGGTTGTCACGAACCTGTTGCTAGCGGGCTTGAATCTGTTCAACCAACCTGTTGTATCTTGGCTTGACTCGACAATGTGTATGTACTATTGTAGGTGAAGAAACAATATCTTATGTCACTTCTATAATCTGCTTTTGTTGGAAATAAAGGTATTGCGTCAAGGATGAAGTGGTTGCAGTGTACTTATGTTCACCTTTTTAACATATTGTGAAGAGGTTTAATTTTGCAGGATAACAGATTACCTTGCAGTATTGTTTTGATGGGACAGTAGTCAGAATTACCTCTGGTATCCTGTAAAGATGACCCCCCAAAGTAACAATGACACTACAGGGTCGAGACTCATAAATAGCATGGTGCTTCCACATATATGGTTGTCCCAAAAGAACATCACAGAAATCCAATGGGGAAACATGACATAATACCTCATCCTTGAAGGGATGGATGTCGTATGACAATCGACACTGTTGGCTGACACGAAGATCTTCTCCCTAGTGAAGCCACCCGATGTTGTATGGCTACGGGTGTGGTGTTGTCGACAATCCCAATTGTTTGATGACCTTTGTTGAGATGAGGTTCTCTTGGCTTTCATTATCAACAATGAAATGAAACGGGGTCCCATTCACCCACATGTGTGAATGGAAGAGATGCTCCCCCTCTTCAGGATCTGCTGGTTCTTTTGGTTGAATTTATGCGGTCTACGTCGTTGATCTGTCTTGTACCAGTATTTTTTGAATTAGATTTTGAATATGGGTTCAACTCTTTTTCTTTGATCTCAACCACCAATGATTTTTTTGGGTGACATTCATCGTTGTTGTACCAAGGACTTTTGTGGAAATTGCATGACTTTCCAGTGTCATTCTTCGTTTTTCCCTTACCCTTCTTTTCCTATGGCTTGGACTAGTTTTTGGGAGGTTGTTTGTTAGGGTCATCTTTATCACTGTTTACTTTTTTTAGTTAAATGTTGAATGTGATGAATGAATGAGTTATTATACTGTTTAGTTCATTGTTGTTGTGTTATTAAATCTCGAAGGTTAGATAACAATAATTTGTAATACAAATCATAAGTAATGGATCGGAACGCAGACCCTCTATCTTCTACTAAATCCTAGGTTGTAAACACCTGAGTCTTACAGCCACCCATAAAAGTTATCTTGGGTGAGACTGTGAAGTGAATTCTGTGTGTTGTGTTGGCTTCTATTTCACCAGAAGGGCCGATATTTTTAGGCTTTGTTGGTACCCTGAAAGATACGAACCCCGGGTCAGTAGCGCAGAGTTGTTTGTTAGGTTAAAACCAACAAATGGTTTCATTTTCGTTGTAAGAGGAACAAGAAAGGACTGAGTAGATGAGAGAGAACACATGTGAAAAAAAATGAGAGAAACTAGAAGACCATTGAGTCACTAGATTGGAATGTTGAGACCGTGGAACCCCACCAAAGAAGAAATCAAAGGCTGGTTCAGAACTAAAGAGCTAGAGTTTGCCCAGAGTGATAATAGAAACCCTAGCCTTACGCCTCGCAAATATCTGGATAAATATGTGTTTACGGATTTACACGAAGTCTTTTTCTGTGATTTTCCTCACCTATTGCAGGAGTGGATACTAAGGTTGAAAGATAACCACGCGACGAACCAGATCCGATAGCTAGATTGGAGCCCAATAAAGATTGACCAGTTACAACAGGTGAACAAAAAATTCACCCGTGCAGTCAACTTTTGGCTTGATAGTATTGTGATGGGCTTCATCACAAAATTTGCAGTTGACACAGCGAAGTCATACAGCGCGGCAGAGCCAAAATTTCTACGCAGAGCTCGCGGAAGGTATATTCAATCACTGTATACTTCGATTAAAATACTTCTCTATAAAAAAGGTGTAATGACGATGGAATTAGACAACTAAACTTCCCTACATGCATGGAGGAAGGGGGGAAGCACTGACAGAGGGAAGGATAAATGGCCGAAGGAGAGGATAAAGGCAAGAAGGAGGAGGAATTCTTGGACCCGATCTTGATGGATGATGACCAGCTTAAGTGGATATTGGCGTCACCTGGAATGATGCATAGCGGAGTACCCTACCAATATAAGGTGAATACCAAGAAAAGAGTCGTAGTTGCGAGGGAGGGATTGAAAAACGATGAAGAAGAGGTAGAGGATCTCCGGGTTGTGGAGCAGATTGAGGAAATCCTACACGCAACCTAAGAGAGGAAAACAAGAGGCCCAAGAACAGGAGGAGAAGATAGCCATCCTTTCCATATTAATGTCAGTGTGGAACCCATAAACCCATGTGCAACTAATACACGAAAGAGAACATCACCATTTAGACAACCGAATTTCGGAGGAAGTCCGATAGTGAGAAGCACATCTACCACAGGAGCAACAACTGGAGGAGCCAGTTTAGGCAGTACTAGTCAAGTATCTACACCATGCGGCGGAGGTAGCAATTCAGTATTTAGAATGGCAGGACATGACCCCACGATCAGATTACCAGAATTCCGAGGAGAAGTAGCATAAGACCCGGAGAAGCATTTGTTCATTTGTGAAAAGATCTGGGAGGAAAAATAGATCATGGATGAAGATACCAAACTTGCACAGCTAGCGATCATGCTAAGAGACCGCGCACTAGACTGGTACATGAGTCTAGACACAAATAGTGCTCCTGGGACAACAAGGACACTTGAAGACATCAAGAAGCTATTGATTAATGATTTCCAAAAGCCAAGCTCAGAGGACCAGTACATGAATGAAATGATTGGGATCCGACAGAAACCAGGAGACTCTGTATGGGAGATTGACCAAAGATTTAAGTGATTGAAGGGGAAGTTAAAATACCTTATGACCAAGATGCAGCACTGGCATCTGTTCGTCAACTCACAGGCCAAGGCGCTATAGGTAGTCTTGCAGCTGGAAGAGAACCAGTACCAGCAGATAGACCTAGCCATTGAATAATTGAAGGAGGATTTGAAGAACCTCACATTTCAGTTGAATCGGAACAAGAACAAGGAAAAACGAGAAGTTGTTTGGTGCACCACATGCAGGACAGAAGGATACCAAAAGAATGAATGTCCAACATTCGCGCAGTATATGGCAACAGGCATGCCAAACCCACTCCCATAGGGAGGATTATGGTGTGAAATATGCAAGAAATCGGGTCACGACCCTTATCATTGCACAATGATGCAGAAGTACCAGACAGTTCCCAAGAATTCTTATTACACTTTTTGTAAGTCTGTAGGCCACCACGACAAAGATTGCAGAACTATGGAGCTGATGCGGGAGAGAACATCGGACACCTACAGGGTACAAATGATGACTGGTCAAGAAGAACCACAGTTGAATCAAGCCCCAACTCTATACAATATTGCACAACAAAAACACAACATTGCGCAACAACCATACAACAATACACAGCCACAGTACAACCTGACGCAACCCCAGTATAATACCGCGCAGTACAACTAGGCACCACCATATAATGCATCGAGAGGGGATAGAGTAGTCTATCGAGGAGGAGGACATGCCAGAGGAGGCTTCGGTCGTGGTAGAGGACTATTAACATGTCACAATTGTCAGCAATCGAGACATTATGCAAGGGAATGCCCACTACTGCCAGCAACTTGTATGTATTGTCGTGCATCAGATCATGAGACAGAGGAATGCCCAACATTGTTAGTAAAGATCCAGGAAAAAAGGAACCAGAACAACCAGAATGTTCAATGGATTTCATCCGAAGCAAGGGAGGATGGCCGAAATATCAACACAGTCACCCATGGAGGAATGAAGACAGGAAACGACACATCCCGACAAGAACCTGCACAGAACCAGTGGGTAAGGAAGAACATCGAACCCAGGAAGAAGTTAATTGTGCCCAAAGAAAAGGAGACTTTTAAGGAGGCCATATAGGAATTTAAGAAGAAGGACACAGCGTCGACTTCCACTACACAACCAGCCCACGAAGCCCCAGAATATGAAATGTCACCATCATTGGATCATAGAAAAGGAATGTCACTCAAGGGACAAGTAAGTACTATCAAAGACTTTTTGCAGTCATGCATCAAAATCTTAAGTGATCCTTCATCTATGAAAATATTGCAAAACATCTTAGAGAAATGTAGCAACGAGACAGAAAAAAAATCTAGAACCAAAGATTGTCAATCACCTACACATAAGGAGAAGAACAAGTAGGGAATTTAGATTGAATGCCAACATTGGGGATTTCAATATGGGAGATATCATACTGGACCTAGGATCCGAAGTAAATGTACTACCCAAGAAAAACTAGCAACGCATGGGAGAACCAACCTTGGGATATTCGAATGTCCAATTAAAGTTAGCGAACCAGCACAAATTCCTACCAATCGGGAGGTTGAAGGGCATAACGGTAGATCTTGATGGTGTGAGCACCAAATCAGATTTTGAAGTCATCGAAATAGTAGATGACACAACACCATACCCGACACTACTCGGTCTGGACTGGGCATTTGAAAACTAGACCATAATTAATTTGAAGACAACAAAAATGACATTTGAATCCAGAGATTACAGGGTTATAACACCACTAGATCCATCAGAAGGGGAAAGGTTCATAGAACCCACTTGCCTAGACTTAGAGGAAATCGTCCAGTTGTACAGAACAATTGTGCACGAGGGGGATTATGTAAAACCAACTGCAGACGAGGTACTCAGTTGGCGCAGTATTACTTCATGCACTACGGATTCAGACACTAGGTTATAAAAATGGCAGCAGAGACTACATGAAGTATCCACGAGAATATGTGCATGAATAGACCGCGCAGTACGATGGATAGGCATAGAAATCGTAGAACCACCCAATTTTCATGGACTTAATGATATGGAAACATTCTTGACACAATATGAAGATGAAGTATTAGAGAACCAAAGGCCACTAGAAATGGACTTAGCACTCAAGGCCAGACCCGTCATATGGTGGGGCGCACACAAGGAGACCATCACAAACTGGTACCAATGTAAGAGGCTACTACGCATAAGGTTCAGCGCAGCACAGGAAAACAACAAACAGCGACAGTATGAAGGATTAGGGACACCAGCGAAACACTTGATGGAGTGCGAAACGTTGTGGAAAATGACACCACCAGAGGAATGGCCTCACCACTTTATTCATACATTAGAAGGCATACCAATGAATTGGTATACAGATCAGGAACTATGCAAAGGAACTACAACATGGATGACATTGCAGCAAAACTTTACCACCACTTTCTCATTCAAGCATGAGAACCCCAACATAGACGCAACTCTGAAACGAATCAGAGGAGTCATATTCATTGAGGAGATAGAAGTAGAACTTATTACCGAAGAGCAGCAGCAAAATAAACAGATAGTTAAGGAACTATCGTCATGTTACCAAGTACAGGAGGACATACCAGACGAAGAGAACCCACGCAACATTCAAATTGCAGAAGTAGAAGGCGACAGAGACGTGAAGGGACCACAAATAGAATCTGAAGTTATTTCTGCACCAATCAAGGTAAAGAATGTTAACATCGACACAGTGAAACATCCAAAAATGGCCAGCATTGGAGACTACTCAGATGACCAAATAGTAGAAAGCATTACAAAACTATTGCACGAATACAGCAACTTATTTCCTACAAAATTTATAGAGATGAAAGGGATAGCAGGAGAACTGGGATAAATGAAAATATCTCTTAGACCCGAAGCGAGACCGATCAGACAACGACCATATAGAATGAACCCTATATATAAATAGAAAGTTAAAGAGGATATTGATCAAATACTCAAAGCCAACATAATCGAACTAGTCGAGGAATCATAATGGATAAGCCTGATGGTCGTACAAGAAAAGAAACAATGAAGAGGGATCAGGATATGCGTCGACTTGAGGAAGTTGAACGATGCATGCCTACACGACCCATTCCCTACACCGTTCACGGATGAAGTGCTAGATAATGTGGGGGGACACGAAGCGTACTCATTCACCAATGGATTCTCAGGTTACTATCAGATTAAGATAGCACAGGAGGATAGATACAAGACCACATTCACGATGGAATGGGGATCTTACCAATATACAGTCATGCCCTTTAGACTGAAGAATGCACCAGAAATCTTCTTCAGAGTGGTTATTGTAGCATTTAAAGAATTCATTCACCAGTTTCTTGAAGTATATCTGGACGACTGGACAGTCTATAGTTTGTTGAAAAACCATGTAGAAGTCTTACACTTGATGCTAGAGCGATGCAGACAATGTCAAATATCACTGAACATAAATAAATGCATATTTGGAACATCGTTTGGGACACTATTGGGCCATATAGTATGCAAACAAGGGTTATTGGTCGATCTGACAAAGATCGTCATCATCGTTAATTTACTAGTGCTGAAAACAGTCTGTCAGCTACGAGCGACGTTAGGACACACAAGATACTATCAGAAATTTATCAAAGGATATGCATAGATCACAACACCAATGGAAAAACTGCTAAGGAAGGATACAAAGTACCAATGGAACGACGAGTGTCAACATGGTCTAGATACCCT
>ML779318.1:42049-53563 GCA_009831015.1 Picea engelmannii
AAAAAAAAAAAATGAAAAGCCATGAAAAAGCCACAGGACTCCTGAAACACGAATGCAGTAAAGGAAAGAGTAATGGTCACACACCTAAGACAGACGAGCGGGAAACAAAAAGTCGACAAAAGCAGGATGATAGGATAGCACAAAGCAGAATTAAGGCACGACAAGGACTGATGGAACGTCACATTAAACACGCCAACTGGAAACGACCAGAGAAACGTAATAGCAAGTACGGAATTGTCACACATGCATTGAATCCACATTTATGGTGCATCAATCACATCATGGAGGAAGCATCTTCGATAATCTTCAGGACAATCCCATACAGCATACGAGCATGGAAGAAACTTGTCTATTCTTGAAAGAAGAACATAGAGAGAGAAAAAGTAGCTCGAACGAACAGAGTGAGATCACAGTCCTCTATAGATGGCAGATGCTCGACACTCACCATTATGGCACCACCGAAGTCCGTTGAACCAGGCTCGAACTCTTGGCTGACCAGTGTTCAAACTAGGTCACGAGTATCGCTGGAAGAAAATGAGCAGCAACAACCGGAGATCGTTGATATCGATGAGATCCCATCCCCAAAGATACCACCAGTGAGCCCTACACTGATACTGAAAGAGATTCAACAACCACAACCAGAGGAACTAAAAGATGATACGCAACAAGAACCGTAGAAACCTTTGAATGAAGAAGTGAAACCTCAACAGGAAGTGCAACTAGAAAGCACCAAACTAGCCACGGAAGGTAACGACATGACACGGAATCAAGCATTAGAAGGGAAATCCGATGAGTTGTAGGTACCCAGCCTTGGTCAATAGATAGAAGAGACCCCGGGAACTACCTCGGATTGGCCAGAATGGATTACAGGGAGGCAGACGAGAATTGTTGGAACTTCATACCAACCACCATAGCAGGAAGACATAATTATGATATCGAGCTCACCTCGTAAGAAACCAGCAGCAGAAATTGTGCTACAATGCATACCAGAGGGAGTACAGATAGAGCCGCAGTTACTGGTTCACGTTGGGAAGCTCAAGTATTCTGACCATGATGTCTCAGACAACACTAAGTACCTAGAACTTGCACCCAGAGTGTTTATTCAGAACATAGTGGTCAACCAGCTTGGAGAAACAATCAGCCAACCACATCAGTGGGCAGTTGGATTGGACCGAATCGGCATTTTAGGACTGCTACAACTCCCACACTTTGGCAGAGGCCAGTACGCGACAGCATGCGTCAAGCAGCTGTTAGAAATTATGCATGGAGGGGATATATGGCTAGACAGACCCGTCCCCATAATAGTGGACCTTATCACGTAGATAATAGGACTACCTAGCCAGGGTATGGATCCCGCGCTGATTCTAGATGATAAATCCAAGGAAAAAGCGTTAGCAAACGAAATGAAGAAGAAATACGACACAACAAGGGGGACAAGAGGCATTATAATCAAATGGATCAACAACCTAGAAACACAACTGGGCGCAAATATCTTAGCCTGTAAGTTTCTAAGAAAATGCCACAAGATGAAGTACCAGCAGGAGTCATCGCAGTTGCAGCTCAGTGCGCAGAAGGCACCTTCGTGAGATGGGAGACTTATCTGTTAAACTTATTCCAAGTAGAATACAGGGACGCGTGGGAACTTGGCACAAAATTTCATTACTCATGTTTGATAACCCTTATAGCCTTCATGGGATGGCAGGAACCATAATATGTAGTTTTTGCTACGAGACCACAGCCCAAGGGACTGAGATATCGAGTACTGAGATCGGGGCCACAGACTAGACATAAGAGGGAGAATGGAATCATCTTTGAAGCATACCTACAGGATATGCAGGAAGCTATTAACCGGTCATGGAGAATAACACTAAAATTTTTCATGCAATATGGTAACATCGCTAACTTCTCAGCAACACTGCAAGCCATGTGGATACAACCAAGGCAGGATCCCGATAAACAATGGCTACCGATGCGCTACTGCATCACAGAAGGTGATATAGACATGGTCATCAGCGAATGGCCTGCTGAATGGAAGATCCCATCCATTCCCTGGGAAGTACCGGAAGGACCCGCAGAAGGACAGGCAACGCAGGCGGAAACATAGCCTCCACAAAAACCAGTGTCCAAGAAACCAAGGATGGGCCAAAACAAACCAACTCCAGCAAGTGAAGGGTCGAAGCAGACAAGAACCCAAAAGGGGCAGGAAGAGACCAATGAATAACCAAAACAAGCCAAGGGAACGCATGAGACTACCTCAAACCTCATCGCACAGGAGTCCAAGGGAAATAAGAGACCGACTGAACAGGCCACAGGTGCACGCAAGAAATCAAAGGAACAACGAGCATCACCAGAATTGACGATCACAGAGGACGATGGATAAATGATCGTTGGAATGGTTCAGGATTGTCTGGCGGAAGACTTTGACCACGTAGCACATCACAGGGATAATCTACAGAAAGAGATGGCAGAAGTAAGACAGCTCCTCAAGACACTCGGAGAATCCCAGAGAGAAAGTAGCAGTAGAGGCATAGAGCAGTCAACAACACAAACCAATGAAAGAGTGGAGATCGAGGAATGAAACCCAACCCTCCCAATGCCACACGCAAATGCAATGGTCCACATAAAACCGAGCATGTTGTGAATGGATGAAATAGTGGGACAGACACCACTGAAGGATTTGGACCACATTCAATTGGTCTTGACACGGATGTCGTTAAGGGAACTGCACAAAGTACAAGTTAGCATCGACCACGAGATGCAGTCTCAAGCACATAAGAACTTAGTCGAACTACAGAAAGCAACAAAGCAGCAGGAAGCGCTGGAAAAAGAGTACGAGCAGGCCAAATATGAAACTCAAAAGGAGATGGAACATAGGAACGAATTGGAACACATAGTGGGAGAAATTTTTGGGAAACTTCCAAACACCGCGAACGGAAACAAACTCCCAGCCACAGAAAAGATCAACCAGATTGTGTAGGTAATTGTGCAATACCAAAAGGAGATCGGGGATATCCAAGAACAGCTAACACCAACGACTCCACCAGCAGTAAAGGAGCAAAGGAGGCAGGAAGCAACAACACAAATACAGGAGATGGAGAAACAGGTTAGCACAGCAGATGACTTGCTCGACAAAGTAGCGCAACTTTGGACAAGACTGGAGGAGGATCCACAGGTTCAACGTTGGGACAAGGAAGAGGAAAGGATCAATGCAGTGATCCAAGAACTCAAGCAGAATAAAAATACCATACCAATCCTAGAATGCGTAAAGGGGACGCAAGATTTGAAGAAGATGCATGCAAAACTCATCACTATGCAGACACAGAAACAGGAGCGGCAAGCTCAAATAGAACCGTTACAGAAACAGGTAGAAGAAGTACTCGCACAGGCAGAAGCGGATAAAGCACAGATGGCATAGACCTAGGCAGAATGTGCAGAACTATTGAGTGACGAAGTGGTCATTCATGTAGTATAAATCATTAAGGAGAAGACCAAGCAGGCACTGACAATAGTAGCAGAGCTAAGGTAAAAGTTCCAGATGATCATTGAAGAGATCAAGGCAGCTCATAAAGATTAGGTGACTCGGGACGAGTCACATGTCAGTGTTGTGGGCCTGTTGGAAGTAGGCCAAAATGGGAAAGAAAGCATGCACGAAGAAGAATGATAGCTAGAAGAGAAATTGTGGGAAAGAAAGCTTGCAGGAGGAAAGCGAAAACTAGCAAGAAGCACAGCACGCGCACATGCAAGAAGGAGGCAACAGCTTGAAGGAAGCAGTGAACACATGCAGAGAAGGAAGACCTAACGAAAGTAGAGTTAGGGTTTTTGGTAAGAGTTTTTGTGTAAACGACTGAAGAGCCTGATAGATATAAATATAGGCAAGCAAGTATCAAAGAGAGGTTTGGAGATTGTGTGAAGGTTGAGATTTACTACTGTTGTAGAGTTAAACTCATTTTATGTAATGTTTTGATAAGAGAACTACTTGTAATGAGTGAGCTAAGTGGGAGGTAGATCTTGAGGATTAGATCATAGGCTGAGGAGCCTGGTGTGATCTAGTTTTCCTCACAGAGATCTTACCAATCTAAGGGGAATTGTAAGCGCGAGGCACGAGAACTGCAGAACTACCATAATAAGAGAGCCAAGAGCCAAATCTTTATGGATGTAACCCCAGGAGGGGGTGAACCATAGTAATACCTGTGTAATATGATGAATGGATGCATATCTTTGTTTAATTTTGTTAGTTGAATGTTGAATGTGATGAATGAATGATTTATTATACTGTTTAGTTCATTGTTGTTGCGTTATTAAATCTTGAAGGTTAGATAACAGTAATTTGTAATACAAACCATAAGTAATGGATCAAAACGTAGACCCTCTATCTCCTACTCAATCCTAGGCTATAAACATATGAGTCTTACAACCACCCATAAAAGCTATCTCGGGTGAGACTCGGCAGTGCATTTTTTATGTTTTGTTGCCTTCTGGTTCACCAGAAGGGCCGATAGTTTTAGGCTTTGTTGGTACCCTGAAAGATATGAACCCCGGGTCAGTAGCGCAGAGTTGTTCGGTAGGTTAAAACCAAAAGGTATCAACAAGAAGATTCATTTTGGGGGCTCAATCAAATACTTTAACCTTCATCAAGGTGCCCGATCATGAAAAATATTTGTTTAGGCCCTCAAAATGGCCCCGAAAGTTTAGGACCCGAAAAACTACTAAAAATAGTAAATTGCCAACAAACTATTTTGAGCTAGTTTGAATAGGTGGGTGGCTACCGATATCCACCTGGATCATCCACTTTTTGAATTATGGATTTTTCTCTTTCTATATCATGTTTTATAAAGTTGCATCAACCTCAAGAATTCAAGCCACTTCTTCTCATGGGATTATGAAGCACATACCCTTTTAGGATACATGTACAACAAACCCAAAAGAAAGGACAATAGAGAAGGCATGGATGGAATATGTTATTCATAGTAAGGGATATGGACACGTTACCCCCATTAAGGCCCCCTAGTAATACAAATTTTCCCAAGAGTGACAACACTTGACTAGAAGATGATGACGACCACCAAGGGGAGCCAAGGAAAAAAGAATAAATTCAAATCATCATGATTTGTTATCTATTTCAACCCATGATCACCATTTTTGTGCCTAAAGTATTGACATCATCACTTGATGTGAAGTGTCATAACAATGTACCTGAATTTGTAATGCACAATGTCATCTGAGTGAGCTTAGTTGAGCATGTAATGGAAGGAATATATGGGAAACTATCTATGGACAACCTAGAATGGCATCATTGAAACATTTATCTAAAATGTGGATGATGGATAAAAAAATATCCTTTATTTACCCATAGAAGTGGAGAGGGAAACAATTACAATACACTTCCATAGATCTACTCTTATGCATAATGTACATAACAATGTACCTTTGAAATGCACAATGTCTTTTGAGTGAGCTTAGTTGAGTATGTAATGGAAAGAATATATGGGAAACTATCTATGGAGAGCCTGGAATGGCATCATTGAAACATTTATCTAAAATGTGGATGATGGATTAAAAAATATCCTCTATTTACCCATAGAAGTGGAGAGGGAAAAAATTACATTACACTTCCATAGATCTACTCTTAATATGAGTAATGAGCAACAAGTTCATTCTTTCTTGGCCTACATCAAGCTACATCATGCACTTGAGGCTACACCAACCAACCAGATCTCTACATGCCAACATGAGGCATCTTACATTGGAGTAATCCAAGCCATTAAATAGGATTCATCAAATGTAATACCATGGGCCCATAAACCATGAATGAAAAGATTTTTATTAATTGTATCAAGATTTTCTTAATTACTGAGATGACGGGTTCAATATTAACCCAACATTCATCCCTTTAAACTTGACTTGGGATAAACATCTTCCCCCTCAAATTTTATTTACTAGAATTCTGGAAATACAACGTGCCCCCTCTATCACCTAGGTTTATGTCTAGACTTTACTGGTGAACTATTAAAATAAGGGTACACATGCCTTAATAGATCTTATAGCCATATGCCCATTTACATATATGATAAAATACAACTCCATAAAAAAATATTTGCAATTGTATGCCTAAGCATGTGATGTTATGAAACATCAACCTCTCCAAATACAAATACATAGACCAAATCAAGCACTCATTCACTGAGTACTTCTTCATATGTTGTCTTCCATGTGTCATTTACCATGGTTCATATACCCATGAACCATACCAATAATTTATGTGCATGAGTATATTAATGACTCCTCTCTTCCTAGCACTGACCACTCTTACTAGAGAGTCTGGGTCTATATAGATTTGATGCACCATAAAGGAAACACAAAGGCCACTCTTGCTAGAGAGTATATACTAAAATTTTGTTCTTATTTACACACATGCTTCTCACAAGAAATAACAACTGACAACCATGGCTCTTAGCATAATATATCTCTCATGAAAGAGTTAAAGTTAAGCTAGCTCTGATACCAAATGTTAAAAACTAGCACATCAAGATAGGCACAACAAACACACACAAATACATAGAGGCAATATTTATATTGGAAACCCTTAACTATGAAAACCAACACCCATTAGATATCTATTAAATTAACCTTGTCCAATCCTACCAAGCAGGACAAACACCAAGCCAACACCGACCACTTGAGGCATTTTACAATGGAGTACTTCAAGCTTTTAAATAGGCTTCATCACATCAGATGTTAAAACAAGAGAGAGAAATAACACAACAAGAAGCATGCACATAAATGGACACTAGAGTTTTACCCTA
The DNA here is from genome assembly GCA_009831015.1 of Picea engelmannii. Lineage (NCBI taxonomy): Eukaryota > Viridiplantae > Streptophyta > Pinopsida > Pinales > Pinaceae > Picea > Picea engelmannii. The sequence goes on from ML779318.1 coordinate 48,853, forward strand.
GAAACCCTTTGAGGAAAATCCAACACCTACCAAATATCTATTAACCTTGGCCAAACTGGCCAAGCCAGACCAACATCAACCAATTGAGGCATGTTACAATGGAGTATCTCAAGCCATCAAATAAGCTTCATCATATGTAATACCATGGGGAAAATCATGGGTTACTTGAACCATAGACTCATAAACCACCATTAATAAACCCATCAATGATTCACTCAAGGTTATATTAACTACTCTAGTAGTCAAGATTAACCCAAAAAATATCAAAGAGGCCCTAATTATCCCAAGCTCAAGAAAAATGATGCACTTGGAAAGTGCTAGGACCTAAGGTGAGGGGAAGAGTTAAGGCACTTAGATTGGGTATGAAACCCAAGGAATTAATTGGCAACACTTCAATGCCATCTATTTCACTAAATAAGGAGGAAGGAACGAGTTAGAGCACCTGGGTTGGTTATTAAACCGATGGAATTATTTGGCAACACTTCCATGACATCTATTTTAGAAGAGAAAGAAGTTGAATTAAAGAAAGAAAAAGAGGACATTTACAATAAATTGGATGAAGTTATTTCAACAATAACAGTGTTAGAGAGTAACTTAAATATATGAGTTTATTTCTTTTTTAATCCCTACCTTTCAAGTTGTAGGTACTATTTGGATTGGCTTGCTACTATTTTTATTTCTTTACACGTAAAAATTGATAAACTTACTAATCTCTTATCCTAAATTTTGATTGAAAAATATACAAAACACTTTTTCTCCACCAATCAAATATACAAAGCATTGTTCTTCACCAATTAACAAATTCTTCATCTTATTTGGCCTCATATCAAGGTGAGTTAATACTCAATGAGCTTCATTTATGTGGAAACCTAAGTTTCAATTAAGGATTGTGTAGTCCATAAAAATTGAGAATTTTGAAGTGAACCAATGCTACACATAGCTCTAACATTAATTTGATTTTACAGTTTTTTTAGTGCTTCAAATCTATCGATCACCCAAGTTCAAATAAAATCTATGCTTTGCTAATCTTGCCATGACCTTGTTCTACGACGCCTTTGATGCATTGGCAATGCTTATGCATTTCTTCTTGTATTTTATCCTTCATGGCCTTGTTTGACTATCGAACTATGTCGACGATGAGCAGGTTGACAACTTTCTACGAAGCTCTTTAGACACTAATATTGTCATTGGGACTCAATGACATCATGTAGCCAAACCTACAACAATTGAACAAGTGATGATCATATGTAAAGCATGTTTAAGAATAATTAAAAACAATTACAGTACAAAGATAATATATAAATAATAGCTAGAGGAACCTATTATAATTCAAACAATTAACAACAATAGTTTATGATGTTCTTGAACCTTTAGATGAAGCAAGGTCAATTGTGAGGAACTATCACAAAATATCACATCAAAATCCATACTATGATGAACTATAGTTTAGTGCCAACCATCCTTTGTTGCCCAAAATCACATAATTTGTATAACCTTACTCAATAAATGCAAAAAATTGCAAAGAAGTAAAAACCCACCTAGATAAACCTTGTTCATGAATCTTCCTATTTGCTTGAATAAGTTGCCACATGCTTTGAGTACATAAAGAAATACCCACTACCCACTTGTGGGGATTTATGCCCATGCATTACTTTTGGTAATGCATCCTCAACGCTTTCTCTCATAAGTCTTTTTTTTTTTTGCATAACCTCTAATCTAAACTATCCCTTAAGTTTCCCATTATCAATTGCAATGACCAATAGAAGTTTAGTGGCAAGGATGACTTTCGAGTATCTTTGGGTTGACCTAAATCTACTTGAACCAACTTCACATTCTACACTAAATTTAGGAGATTGAGATTACAGTTGACATAGCAAAGAAATGGCATGCAATGACTAGGTATACTAGGCTTGAGACAACACAAGAAGAAAAATGGAATCTGATTATCATGGCCAACAAAAATGTATTTAAATAGTTGTTTCCAAGTTTGAGGTTGATGACATTTTGGACTATGAAATTCATAATTGGTTGAGAATAAACTTTACTACTTCACTAGTGTGAGGAAGTTGCATTATTGGTAAGCATTTACCCTTCTTTAAACGGGCAAAACAACCACAATAAATGTTATTGGATGTTTTGACGAAAATTAATGACACATGGTAGTGGCCATGGCGTCGGATGTGGCATGGAAAAATCTACACAGTTGTCCATGCTCATGTCATGCAGTGGCAATTGAAATGAGGCTTTTCAAAGTTAATATTAAGTTCATGCAGTGGCAATTGCATACTTTGCAGAAAACCCACACTACTCCATGCAACATGAGAGGGTGACACTTCCACTTACTAAAAATTCATATCAAATGAGTTTTTCTCGAATGTTACATGATCATTTTTTCCATTGATACCCAAAGAAAGTATGTGATTTGCGCTCATACCCAAAGAAAGAAGTATCTGATTTGCATTTATAGTCCTACTCTTCACCTTTAATTCTAGTTCCCTTTTGTCACCTTAAACATAGTTGATTTATAATAAGCTTGTTTTTTAGTGTAGCATTATTGTTTTAAGTTTAAATATAGTTGAATTATTTATTCTTAGTAAGTTTGGGGAAGAGAAAACCCCTGCCTCACTCTTGAAGGAACTGATTGTGATTCAGATGGAGCAAAAAAAAAAGATTAAATATTTCAACTAACATTTTACAACCATCTTTAACAAATTCATGTTGATGCTCACGTTGCTAAGGCATTAGTTGTGGAATACTACACCTCTTCCCTACATGCTTCTATCACCATGTCTGTTGAGAAAGCTAGAAAAATTGTGCTTGCAAATTTTTTGAAGAGGCAAAGGATGTAGAAAAATAAATGCTCTCTCTAGGAGGAAACCCCTGGGCTAGGTGGGGTGGGGGAGGATATTAAAGTTGTTGGGAAAAAACCTTTGACAATGACCAAACCCATGGAGAAAGAGCCTACATATTTAGAAGGTGTTCTTAAGTTGGTTAAGAATTTATCCAACAATGTGGTAGATTTGAAGAAGAACTCAAGAGGAGGGTCTTCACATCATAAACCATTCAAATCCTTTAACAAGAAAAATAATAACTAGCCCAAACCACCAGATGCTTCTAATCTAAATTTGAATTTGGATGAATTTTAGATGGATCATTTATGATCCTATCATCAAACCAATCATTTGTAAATGGATTCCCCTCAATGGATTTATTCTATGACTCTGGTCATTAATCAGGTGCTTGATCAACAATCTCTTTCTGATAAGCCTGCCCAAGAAACTAAAACCAAGGAAACAATTGAAAAAGGAGATACCACTGAAGATTCTACTCTATTCCTCTAGGATTTGGTGATAGGGTCTGAAAATTAAATGGTAGGAGAAGTATCTTCAGGTGATATAGGTGGATATCGGTGGCCACCCACCTTTTCCAACTGGCTCAAAACAATTTTCTAGCAATTTTGGTAATTTACTATTTTTAGCATTTTTTAACTTCTAGGGCCATTTTGAGGGCCTAAATGAAGGTTTTTCGGGATCGAACTTTTCAATGATAATTTAAGGCTCTAATTGAGCCCCCAAAATGAATCTCCTCGACGATACCTTTCCAACGATCTATCGTGCGCCCCAAACGGAGATCGTATGCCAAAGTTACGCCCCCGGGAAGTTGATGCACCAAACTACCCAAAACGGGGTCCACAAAATTGTTGTCTTTTCATCTTCTGGGGTTAGGGTTTTAAATTTTCTTTATGATAAAAAGGCCTTTGGAGCCTCATTGTAAAATCATCTTCTTGCGAATGCGAGTAGAAAACACTTCTCTTCTCAGAGATAAGCTGCCACCATTCTAGCGAGTCTTTCACTCTGTATTTTTACAGTCTTTGTACATTTTCGCTCATTAATAGAAAATTGTGTATTACTATATCTTTGTGTTTATGGTTGCATCTCTGATACATTTATGTTATATTATTCGATATCTGATATATCTCTATAAATTGATTTATTATATCTCTGCTCTCAATTCGTGCCGAAAATAATCTGGATCATCGAGAGATACACGAGCCACCCAGACTACTCACAAAAGTTATAACCTGAGAAGCAAAGGACGGATGTCTAACACAACTATCCCTTCCAATCCATGTATTGTTTCTAGGAAGGTCACACCCCCCACAACAATGCAAAATTAGACTTCTCCATCTTAGTCCAAGTCAACACCTAACACCTCTCAAACAAGCAAAACTTCAAGTAATTTGTCAATCGTGCAATCAATGGAGTATAATGTCACATAGGATATGAAAAATACCAAAGCAAATGCTTCTATGTATGACATATGTATCCTCCCAAAATAAAGATATTTAATTTTGAATACATTCAAGTCTCTTTACAATTCACAACAGAAAACCATTGTTGATAGCAAGCCTACAACTACTGAAGATAAAAGAGAGAACAAAACTTCACTAAAAGTCATCATTAATATGACCAACATAGGAACTCATTCTATATATCAAACTCCTCCTTTCCTCCTACCCTTTGAAATTTATAACTACAATGTGCACAATTGTTTGGTAGATTCAGGCACTTCTTCAAATGATATACCTTATTATGTCTGCCAAAATATTAACCGTGTACCTACGAAATGAACAACTAGGATTATTCAGTTAGATAGATCCAACATCAAGGTTATGGGGAAATATAAATATGGCATGATCAGGTTAGCGTCA
>ML779318.1:53613-70205 GCA_009831015.1 Picea engelmannii
ACTTTGAATAAATTCTACTATTTGCAATTGAAATTCAGATCAGTTGTCAATGTGAAAATGAACATCCCTACTATGATGCACACATTTGTCAATTGAGGAACTCTTGAAAATCCCAAATTTGTCAATCTGGCAACATGTGGTACTAAATCTAAAAACTACACCTTCGTTCAATTATTCACAAGTTCTAAAGATGTTTTTCCCTGGACTTACGAAAATATTAAGACCTATGATACATGGATCATTCAACATGTCATACCTATCGAAGAAAGTGTAATTTCAACAAAATCTGTGAAAATTACATCCTACCCTAGAGCCGCTTATTCATAAATAATTGAAAAAACTCTTGGATGCTAGTAGGATCATATTCAAAGTATGTCATTCAACATGGGTTTCAAATTTGGTGCCTATAAGGAAAAAATAAGGGGAAATTAGGCTTGGTGTAGATTTATGGAACTCAAATCAAGTATCTGACAAGGATAATTACCCTATATGGAACAAATACTTTAGCTCATCTCAGGAATAAAGATATTTTCTTTATTAGATGGATTTTCACGCTACAATCAAGTTCTTGTAGTTTAATCTGATTGATTAAAGACCACTTTTCGCATGAAGTGGGGAACCTTTGATTGCTACCTAATGCCTTTTGGATTGGTAAATGTGGGAGAAACTTTCCAGTGCGTTGTGGATAAAACATTGAGAGGTTTAATCGATCAGAGTGTTGTGGTCGATCTCGATGATGTGATAGTTTATTCTAAGAAGAGATCAGACCATCCACAACACTTGAGACAGATTTTCAAAAGATGTAGAAAATACAATATATCTTTAAATCCCAAAAAGAGCATCTTCATTGTTTTGGAAGGGAATCCACTTGGGCATGTCATCTCGAAAAATGGGGTTTTTATGGATCATGAAAGAACAAAACCATCATGTAGATTCCTCTACCCAAAAATAAGAATTCCATGTAGTCTTTCTTTGGAAAGATAAACTTTGTGAGAAGATTCATGCCTAACTTTGCAAAAATAGTCAAGCCCCTTCAACAAATGATAAAGAAGGACTCTCGGTTTAAATGGACATTTGTTGAGAAGGAAGCATTTGACAAAGTGAAAATTGTTATAGCATCAGCCCCAACACTATAGAGCCTAGACTTTAACAAGGACTTCTCGTTGTACAAATTTGCTTTAGATCATTCCCTTGCAGTAGTGTTCACTCAAAAAATTGAGTAAGTGAATGCATGTCCAATTTCATTTATGACCATCGTTCTACAAGGGGATGAATTAAACCATCCAACGATTGATAAATAGGATTTCACTATTTACAAAGCAATTAAACAATTCATGCCCTACATACATAAGAACCACATCGAAGTAATAGTGTGCCACTCACTTGCAAGGTCATTATTCATCCAAAAATAACTTGGAGAGCATAGAGGAAACAGTATGACTTATGTGCAGGAATATTATCTCAAATTTAAACCTGCCACCATTATCAAAGGACAAGGTATTTGTAAGTTAGCAACTAAATAATTAGACCCAAGTAATTCACACAAAGAATGATGGGAAAATGAAATATCATTATACACACAAGAGAGTATCTATGTGCATGTACAATATGATTCTTGGTACAGTTATCCAACACAATACTTGCGACACGAGAATTCTCTCGATCACTTGAACTTCAAGCAGAAGAGATCCCTGAGACTTAAATATTCACAACACAAAATCATCATTGGCATTTTATTTAGGAATAATTATGATAATGTACTCCTATGATGCATTGAAAAACAAGATATTGATAGAGTTCCCTCAAAAATACATGATGTACCAACATAAGGACATTGTATCGATGAAACTACTGCACAAAAAATCCTAATACTGCATTTTTCAAGGATGCACATGCCTATGCTCGAAGATGTAAAATCTACCAAAAGTGTGTTGGTCGTGAGAAGAAACCTGCAATCCCTTTACTATTTGTTATTGTTGAAGAGCCATTTGAATAGTGGGGACTGGACATCATTGGATAAATCTATCATCATTCTTTGAACAAACATTGGTATATCTTGAACAAAACTAACTATTTCACACGATGGACCAAGGATACACCTCTAACAAAGTTAAATGAAGAGTTCATAATCAAATTTATGGAGAAACATCTGATTACCAAGTTTAGGGTGCCAATTGTTCTTGTTCTTGATAATTCTACACGTTTTTCCTCCTTAAAGTTAACTAAGTTTTTTTTAGATAAAGTGGTCATGTTAACATATGCAACTAACTATTACCCTCAAGGAAATGATGTGGTTGAGTCCACTAACAAAAAATTGATCCATATTTTGAGATGAACCATAGTTGACCATCAAAGGAATTGTCATAACACATTATTGAATGCTCTCTAGGAAGATAAAATGACTCCCAAAGCCTCTCTAGGGATATCCCCTTATTTCGTCGTGTATGAGAAAGAAGCCATCCTCCCCCTAAACATCTTTCCTTCTCTTCAATAATACCAAGTCTCACAAGGGCAGAATTGCCCAGTTATCAAAAGACAAGTTGACACCCTTCTCAACCTAGAAGAAGAAAGATAGAAATCAAAGAACAAATTTGTCGTCCATCAACAAACTATCAACAGATAGTTTGATAAAAAGTTTGTTGGAGACAAGTACTTTCAAGTGGGAGATCTAGTTATTAAATGGGATAAGCCACATGAAGATAAAGGGAAACATTCCAAATTCCAACAGTCATGGTTGGGTCCTTACATGGTGGTGTAAAACTTGGCCTAGGCACATATAGACTACAAAATCTCGAAGAAGAAGTAGACCTCTTGGGTATATACATCAGTTAGCTATCACCTAGGTAGCCAACTCATACATAAATAATTTAGTCATTTGCTTTTAATTCCACATTTCATTTCCACTTGGTTTCTGCTTCTTTGAATTGAATCATTATTTTGTATTGATTTACTATGAGTTGTTTTCTTTGCTTAATTAGTACCTCCTTCAAATTTCACTAAGTGGTTACTTCTTGAAATAAACATTTGTTGTTGACATCTTACTCCTTTTAATAACATGGCACACATTTGATCATAATCATGGAAATCCACTCTTGGCCCAATGGATAGGACATTGTTTCAAATTATTTCCTTGTAACCTTAGTCAAGTATTCAAATATCTACCTCTGTGGTGGAACACTACTTGAGCAAGGAATAGCCATGAGTAACTTGGGCCTAGTTATGAACACATAGTTGGTTACTTTCAGAGCTCCACTCACTCACATTTAATTGACGACTGATGTTTTACCTATAAGGGAGTATCCAAGGTATCATGCATAAGAAATTAGTTTATCCTGAAACAAGAATATCTAAGCAATTCTCACAAACAAGTATCATCCCACATGCCTTTAAAGTACAATTGAATCCCCCATCCATTTCTCTTTGAAATAAAAACAAAAGAGAATAATCTTAAAGGTATAGGCTTGGGAAAGTCATTTCAGACCATGTGGGACATGTAGGTATCTCTACTAGGTATATGGATGCTCGTTGGAAGTGGTGCGGGGTCTATGATACCAGACTTACTGTATCAGGGCTATGGATGATCACTGGCAGTGGAGCAACACCAAAGAAATAAAATAATTGGCATGAACTTTTCAACATTCCTCATATATAATTACCTTGTCATATTGCACTTGCCTATGTGGAAGCACTAAGTCATGGGAATGAACTATTTTTCTTTTCCTTGTAGATGTAATCGGTGGCCTACTCAAGCTGGAAATGGAAACTCATCGAGCTAATCTAAACTTAGGATATATTGGGACCTACTAAGCATAGTTTTGGTACTTCGTTGAGGTAAATCTTTTGTTTTAAGCACTAGTGATTGTCTTAAGGTTTGCTTCTAAGATATTCATGGTTTCACTTTGTGTTCCACCAATTTTTGTTCTAGCAACAATCCCCCCTGATTATTTCAGACTTCAGTACCCTCTAAAGGATAAAAAATATGTCCCCACCCCTCCTCATATAGTATTGATTTTTTTTCTTTCATGTACATTGCTTGATTTCATTATATTTTGGATGCTTTTGAAGCTTGACTTAACTCTCTTGTTTTAATTTAATCAATTAACATTTTGCATCACAAATGCTTTTTCGTAAATGACTTGTGCAAATTTTTTCTTTACCTTCTTAGAAGTTTGCCTCTCAAATTGTTTTGCGGGAAAGCTATTTTCTTGCAATACAACCTATATCGCAAGATTAAAAAAATCTTATGACATGGCCTATTTCACACGAAAAATATTTTTCAATGACAAGCTATGTTTTGCATGCCTTTGTTCAATTCATAGCGTCCCTCTCTTTGAAAAATATTTTCCTCCTATGACAAAAGGAAATTCAAGGAAACATTGTATTCCTTTCCTTTATCATGCCTTAAAAACTTTGTTTGATGTGACGTGTCAAACATAATTTTTATTTATTTTTCCATGCAGCATATCGCAAACCCAAAATTTATTTTCATGAGACACACTGCACGAAGATATTTTTTATGTGCGGTATGTTGCATTGACAAGTATTTTCCCTTGTATTTTTTCTTTCTTATGATATGTCTCACAACCATCTCTTTATCAATGCAAAATTTCATGGAGCTAATATTTTCTTGGATGCAATATATCACACGAAGATTTTTTCTATCATGCGATACATTGCATTTTAGAAAATTTCTCCCTTGTGACAGTTGATGTGACCGGTTTGACTTTTATAAAAGTTTCTTTTTTAAATACAAAACAATAATTTTTGAGTTATAAAATCCTATTCTCCCCATTTCATTTTATCATTTGTCAATTTTATATTATCCATCACACCAAGAAGACACAAGATCATGCACACCACGTCATCGATCACACAATCCACTTCATTAAATGACCTATCATTGCATGTGTTATAGCATTATTTTCCACTCTACAGGGTTAGAGAGGAACACAACAGAAGATGAAATCCAAGACACAGCCCTAGCTCAAGATTTACACAATTTTTAAGGGGTGTTATTGGTAATATATGGGACAACCAACGACATGTTGTTTGTCATCATTTCACAACAAGAGACACCCTTTGTAATCTTCTAGATTCATGGAGTTTTGAAGAGGAAAGTGAGGGATGTGTGGTTCTTCGTGGCATGAGCCTTGGAATTCACATCATTAGAGTCTCCATTGGTCTCTAGAAGATCTATAAGCTCTCCCGAGCCCATTCCAAGAACCCATATAAAGAAGACAAATATTGAGCATAGAAGGAGGAATATTTACAGATCTATGTTGTCAAAATTCATAGGTGCTTCTCCATCTACATCAGTTGCAATCAGGTTGCTTATCTTGGTTGAAGAGTTGAGGAGGAGAAAGGAGCAAGGGGCAAGGAGGAGTGTATCTACACTAAGAGGTAATTGTATTAATGTACTTATGTCATTTGAATTAACAGATCATTGGTTTTCCATATGAATCTTTGTACTTCATACATGAATGTTTAAATTTGGTTTATTTCATAGTAGATCAGGTTAGATCTATTGGATTACTGAGAGGGGGGGTGAATCAGTAATAGAGAAATTTAATCTTTTTTTAACCATATAATGCAAGTGTTATATCAATGTAGCATTATCATCTAATAATTGCAGACTAAATAAACAAGGAACAAATGAGCAATCATACACATACATAGTACACCAGTGTTTTTTATGTGGAAACCCAAAGCAGGAGAAAACCACGAATTTTTTTTTCTTATATGTCTTGAAGAGTTGCATTCATTGGAAGCACCAACTTCCTTTGTTTTCCATCTACAACTGGAAGGAGACTCCAACCCCCTAGTTATCTGGCTACAACATGAAGGAAGATCCAACTCCCCAATTATCTGGCTACAACCAGAAGGAGGCTACAACCCCCTATGTTCTCCAGCTACAACTAAAAGGTGGCTACAACCACATGTCCTTGCCCCATCCAACCGTCTTGACGTAGAAGTAGAATGATGGAACCACTGTCACACTATCACTATGAGATAAACCATTGTACAACTGTACCAACCTATACCATTGACCTGCAGCCAACCCGTATGACTACCATGCAATCAATTTGTACCTAAATTGAACGTGTATCAACCAAATAAAATAGATACACGACCTATATTTCTACAGCACACGTATGTACGCACCCTATTTGTTATGCAGCCCACATATGTACACAACCAAACTGTTATGCATCATGTGTATGCCTTCTAAAAACTAGGTTTTTTTTTCTTCTGAAAACTTTTGACCCTCTGCAACTTATTTCACATAGATCTACAACCTGTCACTGTATCCAGATTGTAATTGTACCATATGCATGCATCCCCATACATAACCTTTACCCAAAGCATATATATCTCCCTCTAGTCATGTGCCATATAGGTGTGCGTAATCATGAACAAGTATAAAAACCCTCACATGATCTAGTCATCAAACCCTTTCTGATATTCATCCTCTCACTACATCAACCACTTCACAAATACAAGCTCTCAACCATGTACCACAAAAACCCTTAGCCATATGCCAAGAAATACAAGATGTGCCTCAAATCTAACAAGAACTATCAATGATAAATATACCAGCATTGTATTTCTATAGATATGACTTATATAGAATATCCCATGCAGCCACTAGTCTCTCTAGGGAGAATCCTCAAATCTCCATAACCATTTCTCATGCATACATCAAAATCCAACTATTCATAGAAATAAGACATACCTTTTGAAATAATGGATAGATCTGATGTATCTAATCACTGTGGACCTTCCTGGGAGCTTGATCTCACAATCTAGAACCTCTGCATCTTCATCTTCTCAAGTTTCCATGGCTTTACCCATATGTACACACCCTGATACACTGCCAGCCTAGGTATGTACACACCCTAATACATTGCTAGCCCTCGTATGTATGCACCCTAATACACTGTTAGTCCGCGTACACCTCATAAATTAGGGTTTTTTAGTATTCTTTGTAATTCTGAAACTTTCGGCGTCAACCCTTTGTGCTACCTTAGAATTTCGCAACTTCAGATGTATCAATGAGTACTTGCAATAAGCCTTACACAACAAAAGATATTCAATATGTTCAAGTGTGATTAAATGAGAAAGCCTTGCCTCTTATTTATACTTTCATGCAGCATCCCACTTTCCTTATTTTAGGGAGTTATCCATTAACTTTATTATTTAAATAATTTATTTTGCAAACACTTTGGCTACTTTGACCTTTTGGGGCTTCTAGATGACTCATGAGGGTTCTCCAACTTCACAGGGCCATAACTCTCTAACTGTGAGGACTTATGTGACTTTCCACATACCACCGGAAATGAAATGACATGTACTATCCATATAGAATAGTCTTACCTAGAAATACATCAAAACGCACACCATTATCCATCAAACAAACTTGGTTCCATTACCCAAACCTTTGTGCTACTAGAATTTGCTACTAGACTTTGTTCAAGGGTTGACATCAATGACAACCAACCCAATTAATCAACAAGATACAAGCTAGATCTAAGATTCTAACAATATGAAGAGAGGTAGAATGGTATTTTTTTTTCTATTGTATGCAGGAAGCAAGTTATAGGACCTAGAATTGAAACTTTAGGACTGCAGCAGCCACGACATGCGAAGGACAACCTTCAAGAAAAGGTATAGCATTCCATCGTTTCTTAGTTTAGATGTGAATCCATTTGCTTGAGTTTGAAGGAAATCCATGGAAGTCTGTCCCTTTGTCTATCTAGGATCAGTGGGTATATCCTAGGGATATCTTGTTATCCACCCATGATATTTTATCCATAACATAATTGACGACTCCACTGGGGAAGAATCTTTAATTCTTCTCTAGTTTAGAATCCCTTGCCTATTATCCTTTGTTTTGATTTGGTTTTTTTCCTCCCTGGTACTCTCTCAAAGGTTAGATCCCTCCAATATGATAGGATCTAAGTCAAATATTTATTTTTTCAAAATTCTACAGAGTGTTTCTTGTTGCACTACTAGTAACAGGCGACTAGTCACTTGTTGCAGGTCACGTGACCCGCAACACCCCCTGTAAACTTTAAAAATTGCAAGGTTGCCATATTTCTTTGGTTAGATCTAGGTTTTTCTAGTATTGAGGATCTGTGATTGTTCTATACCTTTGGATCATGTCTCTCGTTTAGTCCTTTCTTTCACACCTTTTGTCTTCAATTTTGCTTTGAAGTGTGTTTGTGTGATTGCTTGTGTACACGTCTTTGTTGTTTAAGTAATCCATTGGAGTTGGGAAGTTCTCCCAATAGATCTAATTAGATCCGGTAGTGTCCCATATTGATTGCATTTGGTTTGTTTACCCTCTTGTGATTGGTGTTCATTACTCGATCCCTCTTTATAAGTAAGTTTTGGGTTGAGATTCTTGTAGAGACATTAGGGTGTGTTTTTTAGCATCACTACCAATTTCCTGCAACCTGTGTTTCTTGATTTATTGGTTTTTCGTTTGTAGATTGTGTTCTTGTTTATATTAAGGAACTCTTTGCATCATATTTAGAAAAATAAACAAAAAAACTTTGCATGCTTACAAGCTTTTGAAGCATTAAAGACAAAGTGCATTGTTGAAGTGTTTGGTTTGAGATCTTGTCAAAAGTTTGGTTATGATTTGTCTTGCATGGTTGCTTGGTGTTTGAGAGGTTTCATTGTGAAGTTTAAAAAGAAAAAGATATATTTTCCCTCTCGTGGCTAGAATTCATTGAATTGAACAATTGCATTAACATCTTTGCATTCACTTGGTTGGGTCAAGTGTTGAGAACACCATAAAAGTTTCATATGTTTCCCTTTGACATAAACAACAACCATAAGAAAATAATCATAAAGATAAAATCAAATAGACTCTTTTCTTTGTTATAAAACCAACATTAGATAGTTTTATGGCCTTGCAACAGGATTGGAGAGTGAAATCTCCAAGGCCACCAAAACGAACCCTAGAAGTCATTAAAGAGTGAAAAATCCATTTTTGCAACAATTGTGTCGGGAAGCTCCTCTAACACAGGAGTCAAGCACAAGGTCGCATCAGGGCAAGTAGGGATATTACCCCTTTCTATTTGTTTTGGTGTTTGTGGTATCACTTTGATTATTACATATACGAGGGTTTCATTGGTGCCATGCCTCTGTGTGAGATAACACCTTCAAAGCTTCATGCTTAGTTACACTACCCTTACATGTGGTCGGACCTACGACTATTCACCCGGTCATTGATTGTGAGGTGGTAACCTTAGTGACCATTCCTAGATAGCCTATATAGGTGACTGCGTGTGGGACATACACGTAGTACTTGGAGCATATGTTCATTCACGGTCTCGATTCCCCCGAAGGGTGCCCACCTTAATAAAGGGTGCTTGCACCAGTCAATTTTGTTTCACATAGTTCATTGTAATTGCTCCCCATACCTTCACTAGATAATATTGTAGGGAATTAATTTCCCCTAGAGTGTTAATTTTCAGAAGGACCCCTGAGCCATTGGTTTGCTTAATGTTATCCTAGATTTGTACATAGGGGTGTGCTCTTTAGTTCTGAGTCTACATCAACCTTAGGTTAAATTGTGTTTTGGTTTGCACATATTATTTTCACCATGGTTGAATCATTGCATCGGTCCCGTCAATTACGAGGAATAGAGCCAATCATAGAGGCACAACCACCTCTCAAGCAATGCAAGATAAGTGATTTTGAATTCGAATATTCCTATATTTGGTACGAGGAGACTGATTTGGTTGAAGTGGAAGTGGTTGAAAAAATTCCTCCACCCAAATTTAACCCTCCTTTGACTAATCCTGAAGCACCCATACTTATCCAGGTAAGGGATATTTTTAGTGTACCTTTTTCTTTATTCAGCGACCCTCACACCATGTTGGGCCAAAGTGTTTCATTGAGTGTGGTTGAGCCATCAATCCCATCTATTTGTGGGACCTGGGGCATCCCAGTGATGTTTAGTTTACCAACCTTGAGCACCATTATAACTACACCATATATGCCCATTTATGCAGGTCCCTCTATTTGGGGGACATAGGGCGTGTCCTCTTTTCCATCCACTATTCTACCTAAAATTCCCATGCCCATCCCATCTATTTCAATTCCCACAATTGGATCTCTTTCCAGTGGGGGGTCCAACCTTGGTTTCAACAAGGGAGTGTAATTCCTTCCACCTCCACCATTCCTATGAGCATCATGTCATTGTCGAGTGCTAGTTTACCTTTTGGGTGGAACTTTCCTAATGGTTTTGGGGCTTTCCCTAGTCAATTTTGGGGAAATAATGTGTCGATATGGTTTAATTTCTTGTGGTTTAGAACACCTTTCCCTGGGGGCACATCCCTTGGGGGAAACTTTACAAAATATGGAGGTTATCCCTTTATCCATACCTCCAATATTGGTGGGTTCTTCCCTGGGACTAGTCTTGGGAACACATTTCCTTTTGGGTCTACGCCTACCCTTGGGCGAAATCCCCTCATGGGTACGGATAGTCATGGGAGAAGCCATGCTCATGGAATTTCCTCCATCCCTAGGGGAACTTACTCTTATGGAACACCACATCCCTCCCGCAACACAAACATAAGGAGGACGTAAGATTCATATCGGAAGTTGGGAACTTCATCTTCCTCCCAATATTCCTTTGCTCATACGTCATTGCCTTTCCTTGAAACATTATACTTGTCTAATTTTTCATGTTTGACAAATGACCCCATCACCCATAACCCTTCATGCTCGGTCATGCCTACTAATCTACCATCAAACATGCGCAAATTTGATGAAAAATCAGGAGAAGACCCCTCCAAGCACATAATGACATATCATTTGTGGTGATCATCCAATTCCTTAATGGATGATAGCATAAGGTTTTGCCTTTTCCATAGATCCTTGAATAGAAGCGTCACCAAATGGTACATCGAATCAACAATCTCTTCCTTCAATATTTTTAATGATTCAGCAATGACGTTCTTAATGCATTACCAATTTCCCATCCAATATGAGATAGAAATGAAACTCTTGGTATCATTGCGTCAACATTCTGCCACCCACATTTTCGATCATATACATAAGTGGAGACAAAGATGTAGGATGATCAAGACCCAAATTCTTTATAAGCTCTTGATGGAGTGGTTCACAAAGTCTCTCTTACCACCCATTTCCAAGGATGTAGCTATGGTCAGGACAACTATTGAAGAGAAAACCATCATGTGTGCCCAGCATTTATATTTGATTTATTCTCAGTCAAGCACTCTCTATGATAATACCCAACATGCTCCTAGGTTGTCGACATATCCTAAAAATCCAAAATCAAGACCCTATGTCGATGGTGTGGTGGGTTTTGTATCCCATACCTCTATGGACCAGTTAGTTGACCAGATGGGTCACATGTCTCTTTCGTCACACTCATCAGCTACTAATCCTAATGCTCAAACTACAATGGTCCCAACTCAAACCTATGAGGTGAATTTGTTGTAGTGCACACAATCGAAGAATCCCCAACAACCTCGAGGAAAAAAGTAGAACAAAAAGAAAAATTTCAACACTGAGAAAGGGACCACTCCCACCCTAAATGATCAAGGGGGGGCATGAAAGAGAATAAGAAGAGTCAGTTCCCTTGCACCATTTGTGAGGAGGACCATCCTACTCATCAGTTTCCTTGACAACTTGTTGTCCTAACTCATCCTTTCCCCCCTTAACCTCGACACATGGTTGCAACAAATATTTCCCCTCCGCAAGGGGGAATGGAAGGTACCCCTCAGCATGAGGAATCTTTCTTGAATTCCACCATTTTCAAGTGTGACCAAATGATCGATTTGCAAACTCGAGAAAAAAACTACGAAAATTCTAATCTGACCCTTGTTGTGTAAGATCCTACCCTTGTTGTGCAAGATCCAACATCTTCTTCCTAACCTAGTGTCCCTCTTCAAATTGAGAATCCATCCTTTGACATGATGCTTCACCCTCCAAAATGTGTTCTTTGATGAACGACACACAACCCAAATACACAGGTCGCCCATAACTACAACATTGTGGAAGACTTGGCCCAAGCACCATGTGCCATGTCTACACTTGAAGTCCTCCAAAGTTTCATGACATAGAGAAAAGCCTTGTTGTCTACGATAGGCGAGGTTGGTCCCATAGAATTGAGTTTGATAACCTTTGATTCTAATCAGGTTCATCATAGGCTTTCCCATCAAATCACTTTCCAAATCAAGTGAGAACGATGGGTAAAAACGTCCTTCGTGTTGTGATTCACGAAGGAGCCTCAACTTGTATTATGTATATGTCATGTTGAAAATCCCTTGGCTATCCAAATCTTGACACAGCTGCAACATTTTTTATAGCATTTGACAAACATATGTTCCAGCCACATGGGATTATCACTACCTTACCCATCGATTTGAAGTATAATTTGTTACTCTAGCACACTTGGTTCTATGAGATGATTGCAGTTATCTCGTTCGTATTTAGGGTCTTACGCTTCCCTCATCAAGGGAAAATAGTGATAATCAATTGACTTGAGTTTTGTACCCCAGACCTTGGATCTAATGCGGGGTGATAATGTACCCTTTGTTGGTGATGCCAAACAATCCTACATGAATGTTGGTGCAAGGGTGATCAAAGACTCTTCACTCATGGGAACATTCCCTCTTCCACCACCCCCTCCTACTATGATTATTTATCTAGTCAATTTTATCTCTTCATTTACCATTGGATCCCTCGAGTCTTTCGATCCTTGGGTAGTACCTCATTCCAAGGACATTGAATCTTACAGAGCTCGCATGTCGGTCGATATTGATGATTTGAAAATCCCATCGACATTCGTTCATATTGGTCAACAAATCCATCCTCATATGGAGTGTGATTATCCAACTCCACCTGCATGAGTCATTGACTCTACAAGTCCACATGACATTCTCAATTTTCTTCCTTTTCTACCTTGGTTATCCTTTTCGAAACTTGCCACCAAATTATCTACTTAACCTTCCATAGAAGATTCATGTTTCGTACCTCTTTCATGTCTTGATGGGCATCATCAAGGAGATATCATAGCTCATGATACCACTCGTGATGAGTATCTTCGGCCGCCAAAATTCATTCTTGTGTGGCATGGTGATGGCATGGTGAGTCATATGATGCCAACAATGACTCATGAGTTCATTGGTGACGATCAAGATCCTTGGTCAAAGCGTAGCAATAGGATATACTTTTCATGAACCTTCAAGATTCATAGTACCTCATACATAGGTGATGTAGTGTCAATGCTTTTTGTTTTGCATATATCATATCCAAAAAATCCAAAAATATTTCTTTTTGATATTTCACTATATGTTTTGACCTTGGAATCTAGTTTACGTATGCTGACAAGATTACTGGGACTTTTTTTTATATAAATGTTGACTTCCACTGAACTTGAGGTACATGTTCCCAAACTAACATATAGGGATAGGTTTTTCCCTACATTCATGATTTGTAACATTTACTATCAATTATACCAACACATGCCTTAGGTTTGATCCCATCAAGTTGTGACATTAACCACTCCATTTTTTCACATCATAACTTGTAGAATAGTGCCTACCCTCCATGGATGCCCTAGTTAGCACCTGGATTGCCATTTGGTGCCCATGTTGTGATTTCTTGTAGGCTTGGGAGCCCTCCTATAGTCTCGCCATGACTCGACGTCGAGACTCATTTTCCTCTCTCCATATATATTTTGGCCATATCCTGAGGGGTTTTCCATATTTTATGTTGCTTAATGGTCACCTATGCATTTGTTGTTTGGATCATTAACCCTTTCATTGTGTTATTGTTTTCCCGAAATCCCACTTACCACTATTGCAGTAGCCTTTGACCATCCACCTCTTTCATTATTTGGCCATCGTTTTGCACCCACCTACCGATGGAGAGAGTTGCTGCTAAGAGTGGACCTCACTTGCCAGTACCCATTTGCATTCATGATTGCTTAGGTCAGTTCCATGCGCTTAGAACATAGAAGCATGATGTTAAGCCACTTTCTCTCTCCAAACGAGCTAACATTTATCCCTTTTTTGTGCTCATTAAACCATGAAAAAGGCACTTTATGAGCTCACTTTTAACTCTTTTTTGTGCTCACTAACCGATGAAAAATACACCTTTCAAGTAAACTTTTAACTCTTTTTCGGACTAAAAAAATGACACCTTTCCCAGTAAAATTTTATCTCTTCTTCGGACTCATAAAAAGACACGAAAAAGACACTACCAAGCATACTTTTATCTGTCTTTCACGCTTGTTGAACGATGAAGGAGACACAAAAAAAAAAAAATAAATAAAGAGTGGGGTTTTTTCACCATTGATCTAGTTCTGAAATGGCAGCATCAATCAAGTCTCCCTTGAACTTGGCACTTGCTTGAGTCACCATCTTACAATTGGGTTTTAGCTTGCCTAGGATTCATCTCAGTAATATGAGTCACATATACTCCTACGGCTAGTTACTCTTCCAATCATCATGGAGAGTGCTTCAATGCCTCATGCATTGTCGCACTATATTCATCTAGCTCTTAAGTCTTGTTGCCAACTCATCATTGTTTCATGCTATATGTTCAAGGGAATTTTAAGACTACGTCAACCACATGTTATTTTGTTGACTTTTCAATTCGTCCATCCCTATGTCAGTTGTACTTGGTGATTCTATCTCTTCACATCATCTCTCAGTGTATGTTTCATATAGATTGATGGGGGATAAATTAAGGCCCTCCTTCAACGGATCTCTTCATATCAACTTCAACACATTATCTAGGAGAGGGATCTAGAAACCAGCTAGTGCCTTAGAGCTTGCAGCACTCACTGGAAGGTTGCCTCGTTATCGACAATGGGTTTACCTCATTGACCCATGGTCGACCGATTCTACGAGTGTTCGACATCAGATCCTTTATTCACATTTGCTCGATTGTACTAGGTACCTTGCGGTCCATCTTCCTCATCGGTGGGTCCCCTGCATTTTTTAATGGTATACATCAATGACCATGCTCAACATAAAATCATCTATTCGCATGTTGTAGAATCATACCATTGGGGTTTGGGATGAACACCTTGGGTTTGGGGCCACATCCTTAATTCATAGCACCCCTCCCAAGTTGTGATGGAGTATATCACTTTTATATGAGTAATTTCAAGACTTTGAGGGAACTCTTCTCAATGCTTGTTTTCTTCATGATGTATATGTTGTGACATAGATCCACATTGTATTTTATCATGAATATGATCTTATTGATGAAATGGATCCACTGTGTATTATTTCGTGGCCATGGTCTTGCATTTCATGTCATGGATATGCAGTGTATTGTTTTGGTGGCCATGCTTTATACACTTCATAGTTTGAGTATGTCTACCTTAGGGATGGTCTATATATGCCTTTATCCTTGGTGTTTGATTGCAAGTACTCCTTGACCTCCATAACTCTTTTCTCTCTCCTCATGTTGCCTCACATGGATACTATTTTATTGTAATGTGTTTCATCCATTCATTCCTTTCCTGACCTCACACATTAGGAGGCATCTGTTATATCCTTAAATTCCACCCTACAAGGTCAGAGAGAAACAAATCAGAAGATGAAAGCTAAGACATGGCCATAGATCAAGATTCAGACAATTTTTTAGGGGTGTCGTTGGTCATCTATGGGACAACCAATGGCATGTCTCTTGTCATTAGTTCACAACAAGAAACACCCTCTGTAATCTTCTAGATTCACAGATTTTTGAAGAGGCAAATGAGGTATGAGTTGGTTCTTTGCGGCATGATCCTTAGAAATCACATCATCCGAGTCTCTATTGGTCTCTAAAAGATATAGAAGCTCCCCCAAGCCCCTTCCAAGAATCTATATAAAGAAAAAAAATCTTGAGCATAGGTGGAAGAATCATTTACAGATCTATGTTGTCAAAATTAAGAGGTTCTTCTCCATATACATTAGTTGTAGTCAGGTTTCATAGCTTGGTTGAAGAGCTGAGGAGTGCATCTACACCAAGAGGTAATTGTATCAATGTACTTATGTCATTTGAATTAAGAGATCATTGGTTTTCCCCTATGAATCTTTGTATTTCATACATGAATGTTCATATATGTTTATTTCATTGTAGATCAGGTTATATCCAAGCTAGATCTAGGATTCTAACACTAGGAAGAGAGGTAGAATGGTATTGTTTTGTCTCTTGTGTGCAGGAATCAGGTTGTAGGAGCTGAAGCTGGAACTTTAGGACAACAACAACCAATACATATGAAGGACAACCTTCAAGAAAAGGTATGTCATTCCACCATTTCTTAGTTTGTATGTGAATCCATTTGAATGAGTCTAAATAAAGCCATAGAAGTCTAGCCCACTGTCTGTCTAGGATCAATAGATAGATCCTAGGGAGATCTTATTATCTGCCCATGATATTTTCTCCATAATATTATGACAGGTAATCCCCAAATCCATTCATATTTTAGCATTAATTGTGTTTAAAGAAATATGAATTGGGGGGCACACAAACATAAAATAGCATATATATAAATAAACCTCAGTATGATCCCCTTATACTCTATCGTATGAATTAAATATATATATATA
>ML779318.1:71999-111427 GCA_009831015.1 Picea engelmannii
ATATAAACGAAAACCATGTGTCTAAAAATCATCTAAACAATTGGAGAATATCCAAAAATTTGGCGAATAAACCCCTTAAAATTTTTAGCATTCTCCTACTTGTTATTTTCATGGCATACAGGGGGTTATATCGCTACATAGTCAACAATCTAGGGAAACAATGCCCATAGATCCTCTGCACCAAGATAACTTCTCAGTGCTCACAGATTTTGTTAATGAATTTGCAACATTCTTTAAAGTGTCCACATTCATAAGTAACACCTTCTTTTCTTCGACCATGTCTCTCACAAAGTGATGTTGAACATCAATATGATTTTCCTTTAAATGATAAGTTGGGTTCTTCACCAGGAAGATTGCACTCTGACTATCACAATCTATCCCTACAGCTTGTTGTACCAATCCAATACCTAAACACAATCTTTGTAATCATATTGCTTCCTTTCTTGCATGAGTGGTTGCCATGTATTCAACTTCTGTAGTTGAGAGTGCCACTACAGACTGTATTTTTATCATCCAACTAATTTCTCTTCCAAACAGGTTAAACACATACCCACTTGTATATATTTTGTGATTCATATCTCTAGCCCAGTCTACATCAACAAATCCATATATGTCCAACACTCTATCCATTTTTGGTCTTCCATGGTAGCACAATCCATAACTATTAGTGTCATGCAAATACATGAAAACCCTCTTTACGATTGTCCAATGCTCCTTCCCTACTTTTGACATATACCTGCTCAAAACTCCCATTGCATGTGCAATGTTTGGTCTATTAAAAACCATTGCATACATCAAAATGCCAACCACACTAGCATACGGAACATAGGATATGTCCTCTTCCTCTTCTTGTGTCTTGGGAAACTGGTATGCAGACAACTTTACACCTAAAAGAATAGGAAACATGATGCTCATCCAATTTGTTGACCCTCCAAATAGGTTAAACACATACCTACTTGTAGATATTCTGCAATCTAGATCTCCATCCCAATCTACATCAACAAATCCATGTATATCCAACACTATGTCCAATCCTGGACTTCCATGGTACCAAAATCCATAACTAGTAGTGCCATGCAAATACTTAAAAACCCTCTTTACTATTGTTCAATGCTCATTCCTTGGTTTCTACATATACCTGCTCAAAAATCCCATTGCATGTGCAATGTTCGGTCTAGTACATACCTTTACATACATTAAACTGCCAACCACACTAGCATATAGAACATGGGACATGTGCTCTTCCTCTTCCTGTGTCTTGGGACATAGATCTATAGATAATTCTACACCTAGAGGAATAATAACCTTGATCGGTTTACATTCCTACAAATTAAACCTCTACAATATTATCTCAACATATTTCCTCTGATTTAACCAAAATTTTCTATTTTCTCAATCTCTTTTAATTTCCATGCCCAAAATGAAATTTGCAACATCAAGATTATTCATGTCAAATTTAGAGGATAACTGAGTTTTCACATAATGGATAATCTCCTTGTTGTTTCATGTCAGCAACATATCATCCACACACAAGACCAAATAAATGATATGATCACCGATTAATTTGAAATACACACGGTGATCTGCTTTGCTCCTTGTGAAACCAAGTCCCAACATATAAGTTTCAAATTTGTAATACCACATCCTTGGTGATTGCTTTAACCCATACAGGGACCTTTTCATCTTGCATACCAACTCTTTCTTTCCCTTCACAACAAAGCCTTATGGTTGCTTCATATAGATTTCTTCTTCCCAAGGCAAGGAAAGGCAAGGCGATTTGGAAAGACGGGCACCCACAAGAAGAATCGTAACAAAAATGAGGCAAGGTGCCCAAACGAAACGCAAGTCGATTTGGCAAGAAGGATTCCCAACCACACGAAGAGTCGTAACAAAAATGACCACACAAGGGAGCACTAGGCAAAAAGACAAGTTGGATGACAGATAAGAAGCAATTTTGGCTTCGACTTAACTTTTTTAATATGGCCTGGCCAAGGTTGGGCGACCAAGGGAAAGGAAAGGCGATTTGGAAAGAGGGGCGCCCAAACACAATGTAAGGCAAGCTGGAAAGAAGAGCACCCAAACGCAACGCAACGCAAGCTGGCAAGAGGGGTGCCTAAACGGATGAAGAGTTGTAACAAAAATGACCACACAAGGGCGCACTAGGCAAAAAGACGAGCCAGATGTCAGATAAGAAGCAATTTTGGCTTCGACTTAAATTTTTTAATATTTCTTGGCCAAGGTTGGGTGACAATGGGCAAGGCAAGTTGGTAATAGGGTCACCCAAATGCAATGCAAGGTGAGTTGGCAAGAGGAGCACCCACCCACACGAAGAGTCGTAACGAAAACGACCACACAAGGCAGCACTAGGAAAAAAGACAAGCCAGATGACGGATAAGAAGCAATTTTGGCTTCGACTGAACTTTTTTAATACGTCTTGGCCAAGGTTGGGTGACCAAGGGAAAGGAAAGGCGAGTTGGAAATAAGATCACCCAAACACAACGCAAGGCGAGTTGGCAAGAGGGGTGCCCACCCACACGAAGAGACGTAATGAAAATGACCACACAAGGGAGCACTAGGAAAAAAGACGAGTTGGATGATGGATAAGAAGCAATTTTGGCTTCAACTAAACTTTTTTAATACGGCCTGGCCAAGGTTGGGTGCCCATGGGCAAGGCAAGGCGAGTTGGCAAGACAGGCGCCCACAAGAGGAATCGTAATGAAAATGAGGCAGAGCACCCAAACGCAACACAAGGCGAGCTGGCAAGAGGAGCACCCAAACGCAATGTAAGATAAGTTGGCAAGAGAGGTGCCCAAACGCCTGAAGATCCGTAACAAAAATAACCACACACGAGAGCATTAGGTGAAAAGACGAGTCAGATGTCGAATAAGAAGCAATTTTGGCTTCGACTTAACTTTTCTAATACAGCCTAGCCAAGGTTGGGAAACAATGGGAAAGGCAAGTAGAGTTGGCAAGAGGGGTTCCCAAATGAAACGCAAGGAAAGTTGGAAAGAGGATCACCCTCCCACATGAAAAGGTGAGTTGGAAAGAGGATCACCCTCCCACACGATGAGACATAACGAAACGACCACACAAGGGAGCACTAGGAAAAAAGACGAGTCGGATGACGGATAAGAAGCAATTTTGGCTTCGACTTAACTTTTTTAATATGGCATGGCCAAGGTTGGGTGACCAAGGGAAAGGAATGGCGAGTTGGAAAGAGGGGTTCTCAAACGCAATGCAAGGCAAGTTGGCAAGAGGGGTGCCCACCCACATGAAGAGTCGTAATGAAAATGACCACACAAGGGAGCACTAGGAAAAAAGACAACACAGATGACGGATAAGAAGCAATTTTGGCTTCGACTTAACTTTTTTAATACGACCTGGCCAAGGTTGGGAAACCAAGGGAAAGAATAGGGGAGTTGGCAAGAGGGGTTCCCAAACACAATGCAAGGCAAATTGGCAAGAGGGGCTCCAACCCACACGAAGAGTTGTAATGAAAACTACCACACAAGGGAGCATTAGGCAAAAAGATGAGTCAGATGACGGATAAGAAGCAATTTTGGCTTTGACTTAACTTTTTTAATACGACTTAACCAAGTTTGGGTGACCAACGGCAAGGAAAGGCGAGTTGGCAAGACGAGCGCCCAAACGTAACGTAAGGCGAGTTGGTAGGAGGGCACCCACCCACATGAAGAGTCGTAATGAAAACAACGTCACAAGGGAGCACTAGGAAAAAAGACGAGTTGGATGACGGATAAGAAGAAATTTTGGCTTTGACTTAACTTTTTTAATATGACCTAGCCAAGGTTGGGCGCCCAAAGGCAAGGCAAGGAGAGTTGGAAAGAGGGGAGCCCACAAGAGGAATCGTAACGAAAACGAGGCAGAACGCCCAAATGTAATACAAGGCGAGTTGGCAAGAGAGGCACCCACCCACACAAAGATTTGTAACGAAAATGACCACACAAGGGATCTTTAGGAAAAAAGACAAGTCGGATGTCGGATAAGAAGCAATATTGGCTTCAACTTAACTTTTTTAATATGGCTTGGCCGAGGTTGGGTGACCACGGGCAAGGAAAGTCAAGTTGGAAAGAGGGGTGCCCAAATGCAGTGCAAGGTGAGTTGGCAAGAGGGGCACCCACCCACACGAAGAGTCGTAATGAAAACAACCACACTGTTGACGCTTAAAATCGCAACGATAAATATTGCTCGCAAATGATTTCTAAGCTCTATTATTTATTTATGATAATAATAATTAACTAGTAGGTGGGACCCCTATAGACTATTGGTGCTATGATGGATGTGTTGCACTCATAGTTTGGTTTGTTGTTATAATGATGCCTACACAATCTTCTACAGCTGATGATGCAAGTCATGGTTTTATTCATCGTGGTGACATAAGATGGTTGGTTGAATGTATCATTGCTAAATGGTTTTGATGGTCACTTGCAACTTATCACAACACTATGGATATAAGGATTATTTTTTTTTATAGGTGTTATGTTATGCAGTAAACATTGATTAATGATCTTATACATGATTTTATGCAAAAGGATAATAATATGATATGGAAGCTTGAACAAAAATAAAAGAAAAAATCTATGAATAAGTCCTAAGGTTATTGCAATGGTGACAAATGAAAGGTTGATCGAGATAGCTACTAGACTATGTGCCTTGGTTAAAGGATTATATGTGAAGCATATATGGTAATTTTATACATATGGTTTTTGTTAAAGTTTTGATATGATTCAGGATGGCGCACTATGCAATGGATATAGCATCGAATATAGAAATGGATATGTATTTGAATTAATGGTTGATGTTATGGTGTATGGGTTGGCTTGTACGTTGAATTGAATAGGGTTGGGGGAGGAAGCGACGTGCATTTACTGCACGTCACTCAAACAAACCTTTGCCCTATCACCCTAGCCATAGTTGCATTTGGTTTTTTTGGCTCTAGTGGTTGTGGAGGCTCCACGATTTCTGGTTTTTAAAGGAAAATACAGGCCAACTCTTCCCTCAAGTGATTTTTTTCAGGTATGGCTCCTTTACTTCCATCCATGATGGTCCCTCTGTGTTATGAATTGATTTTTTGGCTCAATATTGCATGAGGTATGTCTTTTTTCTTAATTTTTGACTATGTATCAGTGTTGTGCTTATGGTTTCTTTTATGAGTACTCTGGAATGTTGGCTTTTTAAAAGAAAGGAATGGATTATTGATTTGTGAAGCCTGTGCATTGGTTATTGGTTTAAAACATGTCAGTCAGCTTGGGGTTTTATTCTAGTTCTCTGTGGAAAATTATGACGATGGTGTAACAAGCTCTGAGTTTTTATTGCAGGATTTTACCACCAGTCTGGGTATTAGTTGTTGTCACTCCTTTCCTCTCGGTGGTCGTTATGTTTCGTTCTTCTGGGTTTCAATGCATATTGTTGATAGTTGCATTTTTATTGCTTTATTTAGCCGAGCCCTAAGCTATCATTTGTTATGGAATTTACTTCACTGTCACTATTGCCAAAAGTGTTGCATAGTCGAATCTTTGTATCGACCGGAACTTTGAATGGAAGCTTGTATATGTGTTAGGTGGCCACAATTTTTGTCATTGATCCAGATGGATATCAGTGGCCACCCACCTTTTCTAACTTTCTCAAAACAGTTTTCTGACAATTTTGGTAATTTACTATTTTTAGCAGTTTTAACTTCCGAGGCCATTTTGAGGGCCTAAATGAAGGTTTTTCTGGACCGACCTTCTCAATGATAGTGGAAGGCATGATTGACCCTCCAAAATTAATCTCCTTGAGGATACCTTTCCAATGGGCTATCACACGCCTAAAATGGAGATCGTATGCAAAAGTTACGACCCTGGGAAGTTGATGTACTAACTTACCCAAACGGGGCCCACATGACTTTTGGCGCTTCATCTCCTAGGGTTAGGTTTTTGGATGTCTAGGGTTTTTGGCATTCTTGTTTATTGTAAAAAAGGCCTTCAGAGCCTCATTGTAATMTTCTTCTTGYGAATGCGCACAGTCATCACATCTCTTCTCAGAGATAATTCGCCACCATTCCAACAAGCTTGTTTCCACTGCATTTTACAATTTCAATTTATTTTGTTATTGAATAGAAAACTAGTTTTAYTGTATCTCTGTTATTTTGTGTTAAGCACCTRTTAATAATCTGTATTCATTTCATTTTTCTCATAAAATCYGGATCARTCATGTATGGTATGTTAAGGGCTAGTTGCTAATGAATTGTTGCACACATGATGAGTTTCTTCAGTAGAGGCGGTCATGGAAGAAACAATAGGGGAAGAGGTAACTGGAACAGAGGTCCTAGAAGGCCCAGATTCTCAATTCATTTTGATGTCGATCCTCAGGAGTTGAACCAGATTTTTCAAGCTTGGTTCTTCAATTGGATTGGGCAAGGGATATTTAAGCCTAGACCAGAGAGGCCTCCCTTCCAACCTCAAAATATCCCTGGTATTCTTGTTCCTCCTCATGTATCCATGCAACCAGAAGTTCCCAAAAATTATGGATGGCAAGAGATTGTTCATCCGACAGTCTCCCACCATCGTGGTTGGCCCAACTTATCATTACCTCCTCCTCCTCCACCTATAAATCCTAATGCTCAAATTTCCCTTGTACATTCACCTGTCCAGTCCTCTCATGCTAACAAATGACTTACAACTGAGGTTCCCCATGTGCAAGACAAAGGTAAATTTGTTGCTTCCCCTCATCTCCTTCAAATGACTCAGCAAAATCAGTGTCCTCACATATGCACCTGAGGAACAATTGTTCCCATGTTATTAGTGAGATTAAGCCTCAAAGTTCGAATCAACCTAAGGCTAATTCTAGGAAGTCCATAGGGGACAACAGTGACAGAAGAAGAATTTTCTCTCAAAGTGGAAAATATGGATTTTAATTTATGTGTTTATGGTTGATTTTTTTAAGACAATGGACTGCAAAGAGTTTTGGACAGCAAACTATTTTTTTGGATAATGTGGTTATTTACATATTTTGGATATAATTTGAATTATTTCTGATATTTAATATTCAAATTTTGGAAATATTTATGGGAGCTACAAGGATTCATGTGTTTAAATTATTATCTAAATTGTGTTTATTTTTGTAAAGAAAAAAAAAGGGAGTCACAAGGGGTCCCACCTACTTAGTTATTATTAAATAAAGACCCTTAACTATTATTATTATTATTACTTCCCTAAACTAAAATTAGTTAAGTTTAATTAACTTAACTAAAGGAGACAGTTGAACTACTTCAACTGATTTGGAATGCATAAAATCCAAATGAGAAGGAAGAACAAGGGGATAATAGAAGGAGAAAGCAATACTAAGGTTTGCTCTTTTGTTTTCATGAGATAGTTCAGTTTTCATTCATTCTTGAGTTCATTAAAGGCCTAATTTTCTTTTTGACAGGAGGGTCCTATTGTAGACAGCAAGGTTCAAAGTTGAACCATATCATTCAGATGCTTGTTTCAGAGGTGTTGATCTATTTTTGATATTCTGTGTATACTTGTTTGTTTATGGATTGAGTTTCATAGTTGATAAAGGATATTATGCAGAGTCAAATTGGCAGCAATCTATGGCAAGTTGATCCAGATTTTAAAGTTCATTTTTTACTTCTTGTCAAAGTCCTTTTGTATGGTTTTCATCGGGGATATCTAAATTAGACTTTGGTCCATGCTCTCACATGGATTTTGTAAAGAAAAAAGATACTTTGAGTTCTTGGAATGAAATAAAGTGATTGTTATTCTATCTCATTTGTGTGAATCTGTGACTTGGTTACTTTTGCTTTTGATCTCCACATTTACTTTTTGTAATCTGTATATTTTCATAAAATTATATAAAAAAAATCATATTTTGCAACAATATTTTTATTTAAAAAATCATCCTAAGCCCTTGTAATTAATACTTGTGGATTGGGAAATACTTTTTGAGGCTATAAAACATAGGGTGATATTCCTGATTATCTTGCCTTATCCAGGCAGGTTTCGAAAATGCTTGAGTAAGATAAATCATATATTTTCCTCAACACACATAAAGGAGCACTAGGAAAGAAGATGAGTCGGATTTTGTATAAGAAGCAATTTTGGCATCGACTTGACTTTTTTAATACGGCCTAGCTAAGGTTGGGTGACAATGAGAAAGGCAAGGTGAGTTGGAAAGAGGGGCGCCCAAATGAAATGCAAGGCAAGTTGGCAAGAGGGGCACCCACCCACATGAAGAGTTTTAATGAAAACGACCACACAAGGGAGCACTAGGAAAAAAGACGAGTCGGATGACGAATAAGAAGCAATTTTGGCTTCAACTTAAATTTTTTAATACGGCATGGCCAAGGTTGGGCTACCAAGGGCAAGTAAAGAAGATTTGGCAAGAGGGGCACCCAAATGAAACGCAAGCCGAGTTGGAAAGAGGGGTTCCCACCCACACGAAGAGTCGTAACGAAAATGACCACACAAGGGAGCACTAGGAAAAACGACGAGTTGGATGACGGATAAGAAGCAATTTTGGCTTCAACTTTACTTTTTCAATACGGCTTGGCCAAGGTTGGGCACCCAAAGGCAAGGCAAGGCGAGTTGGTAAGAGGGGCACCCACAAGGGGAATCGTAATGAAAACGAGGCAGGGCACCCAAATGCAATGCAAGGGGAGTTGTCAAGAGGGGCACCCACCCACACGGAGAGCCATAATGAAAACGACCACACAAGGGAGCACTAGAAAAAATATGAGCCATATGTTGAATAAGAAAGCAATTTTGGCTTCGACTTAACTTTTTTAATATGGCCTGGCCAAGGTTGGGTGACCACGGGCAAGGCAAGGCGAGTTGGAAAGAGGGGCGCCAAAACATAATGCAATGCAAGTTGGCAAGAGGGGTGTCCACCCACACAAAGATCCGTAATGGAAATGACCACACAAGGGAGCACTAGGAAAAAAGACAAGTCAGATGCCAGATAAGAAGCATTTTTGGCTTCGACTTAACTTTTTTAATATGGTTTGGCCAAGGTTGGGAAACAATGGGCAAGGCAAGGCGAGTTGGTAAGAGGGGCACCCAAATGCAATGCAAGGCAAGTTGGCAAGAGGGGCTCCCACCCACATGAAGAGTCGTAACGAAAATGACCACACAAGGGAGCATTGGGCAAAAAGACGAGTCAGATGACGAATAAGAAGAAATTTTGGCTTCGACTTAATTTTGTTTTTTACGGCCTAGCCAAGGTTGGGCAATGAAGAGCAAGGAAAGGCGAGTTGGAAAGAGGGGCACCCAAACACAAGATGGGTGCCCAAAGTCAAGGCGAGTTGGCAAGATGGGTGCCCACAAGAGGAAACGTAACGAAAATGAGGCAGGGTGCCCAAACGTAATGCAAGACGAGTTGGCAAGAACGACGCCCAACCACATGAAGAGTCATAACAAAAACGACCACACAAGGGAGCACTAGGAAAAAAGACGATCTGGATGACAGATAAGAAGCAATTTTGGCTTTGACTTAACTATTTTAATACTGCATGGCCAAGGTTGGGCGACCAAGGGAAAGGAAAGGCAAGTTGGCAAGATGGGCGCCCAAACGCAATGCAAGGTGAGTTGGCAAGAGGAGTATCCAAACTCAACGTAAGGCAAGTTGGCAAGAGGGGCACCCAAATGCGTGAAGAGTTGTAACGAAAACGACCACACAAGGGAGCACTAGGCAAAAAGATGAGCTAGATGTCAGATAAGAAGCAATTTTGGCTTCGACTTGACCTTTTTAATACAGCCTGACCAAGGTTGGGCAACAATGGGCAAGGAATGTTGTTTTCACATCTATCTGTTCCACTTAAAATCAAAAGGAGCAACAACAATTAAAATAAATCTAATAGAAGTTATCTTTGAAACATGAGAAAAAAATTCCCCAAAGTCAATTTCCTCTACTTGGGAAAAACCTTTTGCTACTAACCAAGCTTTGTATTTCTCCACTTTCCCTTCTTCATTCAACTTCTTCTTAAACACACATTTTTTACCAATGGGATTTCTTCAAGTCGACAACTCCACTAGATCCCAAGCCTTATTCTTATCCAAGGCTACCATTTCTTCAACCATGGCCTTTTCCAAAGTTTTCCATCCTCTGAATCCATTGCCTCCCTAACAGTTCTAGGACAAAGAAAAATTTGAACAAAAAATAGGTGGAGTATACCTTTCCGGTTTCTTTCTTTCCCAAACCAATCTCCTCAATATTGTAGTATGAGGATCTTCTTCTTCTGATTCTTGTTCTTCTATAGAGTTTGATTCATTATCCTTCAACTCAAACTCTATTTTCTCTAATTCTTCTTCCCTTGATAGGACTTCCTTTTTGACAACATCTTTTATTTCTATAAACACCACATCTCAGTTACAAACTACCTCCTTAGTTTCTAGGTTCCAAATCTTACAACCTTTCAGACCATCTTTATACCCAATAAAGATACACTTTTCATCTTTTTTATCCAGCTTAGTCTTGTTTTATTTTGGAATGTGAACATAGGCATCACATCCAAATACCTTGAGATGTGTGAGAGAGGGTTTCCTACCAGTCCATACCTCATATGGAGTCTTGTCATCTAGTGTTGATGCGGGTGATCGATTGACCAGGTAACATGTAGTACCCATTGCCTCTACCCAAAATTCTTGTCCTAACTCAACACCACTGAGCCTGCACCTTGCCTTTTCCATTATCGTCATATTCATCATTTTTGCAACTCTATTCTGTTGAGGTTTATATGGAGTAGTATTATGCCTTGTTATACCGCATTTCTTACAGAATTCTTCAAATTCATTTTTTCATAATTCTCCACCATTATCCGTCCTTGACACCTTGATTCTCTTCTCTGTCTGATTCTCCACAAGAGCCTTAAACTCTTTGAATTTTTCAAAAATTTTAGATTTGTTCTCGAGGAAATAAATCCAAGTATTTCTCCATAATTAATCTCTAAATGAGACATAGTAAATAGATTTTCCCGGTGATGGAACCTACACAAGTATATATATACCTACACAGGTATATATATGATCTCGTGACATCCAAAATCCCTAATCCATTAACCTGTATTAGTCAATAATTATAATTCCTTAACCAAAATTAGAAAACCATCAGCGAAAACCATGTGTCGAGGAACTATCCAATCAATTGGCAAATAAACCCCTAAAAAAAAATTCTTGAGGGTGTAGGCCCCCTAGTAGGGGGACCTACAATCATGCAAAGAATATAACACATACCCAATAGTTGGCTAGGGCTAGATTCATCAATCCTGAGAGTAAAGAGCCATTTTTGGTGAAATTTTATGTATTACGACATTGATAACCTCGGTTTCATTTCCTCCTTCAAATACAGGGAAAGCATTTTAATTTGTTTTACTTTATCTTTTCCCTATGATTCAAAACAATTTTCCTCACTCCCAAATTCCCTCAAAACCAAATAACTATACACCAATCACCAATTGAATTTTTCAAGGGTAAATGTCAAATAACTTAATAGATTTCCATCATGCAAAACTTACATGGAATCGATGAATATGATCCTCTCCTAAATAACATCCCCCTACATTGATATTTGCAATCATTAATAGTATTAACTGTGATAATGTTCTCTATTATTGATATGGGTGAATTACAGTAACAACTATGGCCACTTATAGGAGAAGCAGTGGCAAGGACATATTCTTTAAGGTTAGCTCAGACAAAGGGAAGAGGAAAAACGATTCAACACCCTAGGTTCCATCCACAATGACACCATTTTCACTATGGATAAAGGTGTGGCATATCATCAGGGGGGAATCTGTGAGATTTTTTAACATGAATCCTACCTTGAAATACCATGTGGTGATCAAGACCTAGGTATATATTGAATGATAAGGCGCTCATGAATTCATAAGCTAGCTTCTCACATATTTATATTCACATGCATTGAAGAAGTCTCATGGATCATCTGCCAAGCAGATGTGAACAACGAGATAATTAGAGATGCTCAAGGAAAAACCATCTCCTCATTCAAGTCATCAGTATTTCACACATACTACAAGCTTCTCATCGAGGAGATTGAACTTTCAGAAGAACGGATGGTGCAATTCCCTCTGGATTGTAGAGAAGTGATGAAGAATTGGTGGGTCCCAGATATATAATTCAAAACCAGGAAATGTGATATCTATCCCACTAGAATGTTTAGGAATCCATATCGATTGGCAACAACTCTACTTTGTAGGCTCCACAGAGAAGTTGATGCAATGAAATTTAAAGATTCATGGGTCCCCTTCATGCACACAATCACAACGACATGGTCATGTATTCAATTGGGCTTATATCCTTTATGCCATCTTGGAGGAAAATGTATCAGTTGTCGTGCTGAACTTATCTGGTTCATACATGAAATACCGAGAATACTTGGAATATGAAGAAATTCATTTAAGATAGTAAAATATATATTGAATAAGAATATGAATGAGATAGTTACAAATGTGAAATGAGGGTTGTATATATACCTGCGTAGGGGTTCCCTTTCATAAGGGACATGACCTTTCATATGAGGTGTCTCTTCATTAGTAATTAATTTTTAATTATTAGTTATTCATTTATTATTTATATTTATATGTTTATGTT
Organism: Picea engelmannii; assembly: GCA_009831015.1. NCBI lineage: Eukaryota > Viridiplantae > Streptophyta > Pinopsida > Pinales > Pinaceae > Picea > Picea engelmannii. The sequence continues at coordinate 84,605 of ML779318.1, forward strand.
TATTGCATTGCCTTCCCCTTTAGAAATTCTTTGTCCTCAAAGCATGTTTATGGAGAGGATTACGTCTTTTTTCTGTCTTGCAATGTCTTCACATGATTATTTGTTTTTGGTGTTGTCATTATTGACGAGACGAGATGACATGAGTGACGAAGAGTTGAGTAGAATTATCGAATTACGAAAGGGTCAGACTATCCTAATTTAATATTTTGTAGAACTTTGTTCTTCCATGATGAATGGTTATCATGATACTCAATTGCGTCGGTATCAATATTTTTCAAACGATAAGTTAGTCCTTCTCGTCATGAATGACATTGATATTCTAACTGGTTAAGATATCTGCTCTTATGATTTTGATGTTGATAAGGAGTTCTTATAACATGATTTTCCCTTATCATACTTGTAGTGTTTCTTGGTTTAATTTCGATATATGATTTTCTTCACACACCAATGGTTCCTTGTTAATGGCTAAATTTTGATTAGTAAGTGCACTTAGAGATTCCATCGTTTGTACTCCAACATCTGACATTGTCTTTTTTTTAGTTGACTTTGCAGCTTCTTGAGCTGTGACATGAATTGGATTTGTAATTATTCCATTTTCCACAACTTGGATTTGTTCATCTGAAAACTTCGATGCTTCCTTTTCTATAAGCAGTTCAAACTTGTTTTCCAGAGACTTCTTATCAATCTTAAGCTTTTTATTTGTGTAAGTAGGTTTTGATTATGATATTTTAAACGCATTTTTTCTTCATTATCCGATTTGTCGATATCTTTAATGTCCGGATTTTCAAGTTTCTCTTCCTTCAACTTTCTGATTTGTTCTAGTAACCCTTGATTAAGGTTCTTCAAACGAGAATTTTCTTCATTTTTTCCGATAGGTTCTTCTCAAGATCTTGATTCTCTTGTTCCAACTTCTGAACACAGCATTTTCAATCCTTTAACTTCTTGATTTGTGTAAGTAGTTTTTTATTGTGGTCTTTTATAAGACACCCAACCCCCTAAGTACCTTTTTAAGGGATAGGGTGCTAAATTTTCACTTATCCTAATCACCTCAAAGCCTCTTTTCAAGGATGTCATCATCTTATTCTTGTCAAGAGATTTCCAACAACTATAAGTTTACTCAACACTGAGCTCTGGATCGAAAGTTATGGCCTTTTGAAGTTTTTGGGCCTTCATTAGCCAAAGGCTACCTCATCGTCACGTGGCACCCACGTAGATCCAAATCACCTATGTCTGATGACAAGGCTCTGATGTGTCATACACGTCACCTTCTAACATGACATGGATGTTGGTGTGACCATCATCATGGCACCTGCAACCTGGCCCACCAGAATCCCTGCTTATCGGGCCCCTGGTCCTTCCATGCTCARCCACTTTCTATACACATTCTTCCAATAGTMGACATCYTGAGRCATTGACTATCGGGTTATCGGCATATCAKCCCCTAGGTAAAACAATTATCTACTACTTTKTAACTCTAATCGTCGAGTCCGTGTTGAGATCAATTCCTACTTCCAAATTTTCCTTCCCTTTTCTATTTTCCCAAATTCTTTTTGTTTCCATTTATTTTCCCTCTTTTATACTTTCCCTTGTTTCCCTTTTCCTTTCTTYCCTTCTTCTATCCCTTTCTAGTTACCATACTTAGTCGCATTTCAAAAATAGTCGGATTCGCTAGTCTTCATCCCCRTGCATTTTCCTATGCCACAAGTTCATCCAACCGCCTTGTTATATTATACTTAGCATTTTTTTCAACATCGCAGTTTCGCAGTTTCGCGGGGTCRAACTTTCATTCTCTAAGTTCTGTGATCTCCACTTTACACCCWATGGTTCAAKATCTAGATTATAATCGTYAGACTTGTCACAGGTACCAAGCCCCTAAGTATTTCATTTCTCTTGCATGCAAGTCTRACCGAYCGCTTTGAAACACTTAGCTTATTTCTTATCATCCATAACCACAGGTTCCCAGGTTGGCAGGTTCATGAAAAAATCCATATTCAAAATTGTTCTAGTCCATCCCCGCCATATTCGTGCTTTTGCCAATATGCATTAAGTATGGTTTAATGCTAATAATTGATCATGCAGGCTCTGAAAAGATCGTCATTAATAGTGAAGGGCTCGAGGAGATTTCTCATTAAATTGCATTAAAGCACTATTTGTCAAAGGTTATATTATTGTCATCTCTCCGAAAAATTCATTTCAAGCTATTACCCAGCTGAAAGAATACTCTCACCAACCTATGGTAGAACATCTAGACAACAGTTTTGTGGTGATACTCTAAATATTTTTGGTCGTGCAGACCAAAACTTTCAGTGGTCCAGAAAATATTCATATTACTCCTCTCCTCCTGCACAAAAAGACATAATCTGGGCATCCCAAATTGCTCACGCAGGATGTGTTCCTGAGGTCTTTGACTGTAAAGAGATTGTTGATTGGTGCATGGAGAAGTATGTGTCGAGCCAGAGGATTATACAACTCCAAGATCATTCTTAGGTTTCCCTTTCACTGCAAGTCTTTCGCAGGATGTTGAAGCTACCAAAGTTGACGCTTACCTTCAAAGGAGAAGACTGTAGATATTTCTTGAAGAGACATAACAATGGCATTGACCTCTTGCCTGAATATTTGTAGAATCTTGCATCTATTCCAAAAGACATAATCAATATTCAGGTCGACTCTTTTAAAAACACCTTTCGGGAAATCGCTTGGTTTTTTACCAGGTTGATAGGTCAAGAAAGCACTACTACCATTTCTCGCATGATTCTTTATGCTTTGTATTTTACAGTAAAAGAAAAATCAATCTTTGATTGGGGAAAATTGATTTCTATCGAAATCTCATCCCAATTAATGCACTACAAAAAGGATAAAAAATTCTTTATGGCATCATATCTTATATTTGATATAGTGTATTGTTGTCAATTCCCAAAATTGACCATAAGTAAGAGGGTGAATTGTGAAAATGATATGATTACCTTATGGTATCAGGAATTATGGAGACATAAGACCCCTTTATATTTTTATGAAGTCTATAATGATTGTGTTTCAGTCCTCAAGAGGTTGTTGTTGGGAGAGAATACTTCAAGGATATCTAACTAGGATAACAAATTTCTAGAGAAAAGAGGAATGATAGAACAAATGGAGAATCATAGTGTCATAAGGATATTTTGTTCCAAAGAAAATCCTTCGTTTATTATGTATCATGTATCTGATAAATTATTCATTACAAGGTTGGCAAGGCAATATAATTTTTGGCTACATTTTTTCCACGAAAAAAAGGAAAATGCAATTCATCCCCTTGCCATGGAAGATTGGAGATTCATTTTCAGACACATAAATAAAATTGATGAGTTTGTGAATCACTTCAACAATGTAAATCTAAATTACGTTGAAAAAATAAAGGGGTTTGATCCTAACAAAATCTTTGTGGAACATATGCTCTCAGTAGGATTCAACAACTCATTCTTTCATACTATCTTGAATGAAGAAGAATATAACAACCAAAGCGCTCATGTACACAATGTTGGTGACTGAGAAATAGTACTCAGTACTAACGAGTTTTATAAGAAAAAAGGAAAGGGTCCCAGTGAAAGGAGCGCCTAGTCTCCAGTTGTTACTGCGAAAACTACCACATGTTGAAGCAATTCTCCAATGGCTCACCCAATTAGGAAGATTTCCAACAGTAGTTCAAGTAGTGGAGGAGAGAATAATACCCCCCCTGGAAAAATCAAGAGCTCACATAGGCTCCATGTGAGAAAAAAAGAGGAAGAATGTAGTGCAAGAGGAAAAAGACAAACTCAAATAAAACGACATCAATAGCTTCTCTCTTGAAGACATCGAGCTCAAGGTAGATATTGAGAAAATGTTTCCCACAATTGATCAGCCGAGAAATGTGGCCCAACAAAATTCATCATTAGATATCGTTGCAAATGAGATCTTCAGTGAAGAAGAGTCATTTACTTTCCAAAGTGTTCTTTTGATAAGGAATCTAAAAAATTGATTGTAGAAAGAGGTGATCAGAAAAATAAGAAGGGAAAATCTAGCTCAGAGGTTGTCCTGAAAGATATGCGATTGTCCCAAATTTCTAAAATTCAAAGAGCAATTGGGGATTCTCTTGATGATTCTATTGGTGGTCTAGAAGCATAAAATACTAAGTTAAAAGAAAGGATGAGAGAGTTGGAAAATGCCTTAATGCCTCTTCCAATCCTTGCAAGTCCTTTATCAATGGTCAAACCAACCACACCCTCCATTAAATTGAAAGGATCTTCAAGTCTACTCACAACAATCTGGAGTTATTTAGAAAATAAAATTAAGAAGAGAATGTCACTAATAACAGAGGCATGGGAGGTTTCGAAAAATATTGTTTCTTTTGGCTCAAGGGAAAATGCCTTCCATGAATATTTGCAACCTTATCTAAAGAACGAAGAAGGTTTATACATTGATGTTGTATTACCATTTGGAAACAAAGTCTCTAACATGATGGAACTGAGAAAAATAGAGGAGGATCTACATTCCCCAAGTTGAATAAAACAGCTAAATGCTTATTGGAAGGAAAAGATTAAAAATTTGAATAACATTGCTCAAGCATGCAGTGAAGTCATACTAAAAAAGGAAGAATTTTTCAAAAGACTCACGGAGATAGACCTAAGAGGAGGTACTAACGAGGTACAAGACCCTAAATTAATTCTCAACTCAATGTTTCTAACAAAGCAACAATTTGATGAACAAGTTGAGATATTTAAGGGGTTATCAGCTGAAACTTTGTATAGCATACTTGAATATAATGAAGAAGAAATAGACAATTGGCTAGTGGATTATTCCGTGAAAAGCCAAGATATTGAGGAAGTGATGCATGGTATTTCTCTTGACTTCAGAGATTTGGAAGGTGAATTATTCAACATTAAAATTCAACATGAAATAAATGTTGCACCAATGAACAGTTATATTGAAGATTGGTTCAACAAGGCAATCGACAAATTAACCAAAGAAGGGAAAGAAACAGCTGAGACTGTTCATGTAACTGTCAATGAATACAATAAAATGAAAGCAGCAAGCAAGTGAATATACGAGAGACCATCATAGTAAGTTCACGTTGATCACATTTTGCTTTCTTTATCAGTTTTTCATCCAGTTACTCCTCTTCTTTGACTAGAAAGGTTTAACTGAAATCTAATAACTTCTCCCTATCTTCTTTCCATATCTTGCTACATTGTCATCGCCCACCATCCTCCTTCTACAACTTACTTCTTGTTCATATTTTCTTTATGGTCTGCGGTAGCCCCAATCCCAATCCTAAGGACAAACACATTTAAATTTCAAGGCTTTTTAACTTACTATATATTTTTCAGAAATCCCAAGAGAACTATTTCGGGATCAGTTTTGATTGTACTTTGTAACTCTAAGTTTTGAGTATAAAGTATTTGATATTGATCTATCATTATATTTATTTGAGTTCCCCATGTTTTCACTCTACTAAAGTTATCTTATGCATGCAGACCATCTTCTTTTATTTTGTGTGATCAGAAATCTTTAGTTTAACTATGATGGATGTGAGGAAATTTTTTCTATCTTTTTCAAGTGTATGAAGTGTGTGGTTCCTGGTCATTTCTTAGGAAATCTCTTTAAAAAAGAAAACATAACATTTTCCTTACTTGTTATTTTTTCTTGCAATCTTTATATTTCTTTGATTATCATGACATACTTCTGCAAAGTCCCATATTCTAAAAATCTAGAGTCCTAAGAAAATCCTAAAATTAAAGAGGAGTACCACCTCTATAAAAATGTAGGGATATTTGTATACCCATGAGGTTGTCGTTTCAGTCTTAATGGATTCAAGCATCAACATTTTTGGTGATCATACTGGGGAATGAATTGAAATTTGAAATCTGGTTTAGCATTTTTTGAAAATTACGCGACTTTTCCCTAGGCTGATCAGCCCCACCTGTAAATTGGATTGAATAATCAACGAAGCATCTTACATCAAATATATAATATGGTAATAATGACAGCCAAGACCCGAAAAAAAATTGGAAAGGTATTGACAGACATTGGTCCAAGAAGAAGAAAGAGAGATACTCAGAAGACATAGGAGAGACAAGCAACAAGACCGAAGGAACGAAAGGCCATCTAGAGCATTACAAAGACAAGGTTAGGATTGAAGCTGGACAAATACAAGGGACCCATTACTAGAAGTAAAAGCAAGTAACTTTGTATCCTAAGAGGTGGAAAACATATTCTTGAAACATCTTTGAACATGGCCGAAAGAAATGAACAACCTAGAGAAGAACCATGAAGAGAACCTCATGAAGAGAGACAAGGAGGTGGTGGAAGAAATCAAGAAAACCTAAGATTTGAAAATCGAAGAAGAGTAAGAGATTCCCCTTTCCCTAAGGGTACCCTAAAGGAATTTTTTGGAGACGGAACAATTGACGCCAAAAGACACCTTAACTTATTTCTTGATGTTTGTGATTTTCATCGTGTTGAATATGGTGATGTGATGGTAAGGTTATTTCTTCAAACCTTATCGGGAAGATCATATGAATGGTATACGACATTACCCAGTCAATCCATTGGCTAATTTAATGACCTCGAAGCCATGTTCTTGACTATGTTTTCCCCTCCAGTTGCATGTCATACCCTTCTCGCAAATTTCACCCAGATTGGTTTGAGGAAGAATGAGAGAATACAAGATTTTAATCCCAGATTCAATAAAACTTTAAGTAAGATTCCAGAAGATAAAATACCTAATGACCTAGTCATACTCGGTTATTGTTGGCTCTCAACCAAGTTTTGAGGAAACCTTGGTCAGGTTTGAACCACTTTTGAACTATGACACATTGATCGAGGAAGGAGCGCCCAGGCAGAGCTGAGATCGAGGATCTCACCGATTTTTCGTGCTATGTGGACCTAGTAAGGGGTCTCTAGGGTTTTGTAATGGGTTATGGGATGTCGGCCTATGGGTTCTACCCATGATTAGGCCTTATTGTAAGGGATTGTAAAAGTATAAATAAAAGAAGGATGTATAGTAGAAGTAGTAGGGTATGTGGGAGCTAAGTGCAAGTAATGTGATTAGATTTGTGCAAAGGAATGTCTGTGTGTTAAGGCTACGTGCTTGATAGAGAGTTGGCTTTGTGCCTTGACCTAGTTTGGAAGGATGATATGGTGCTCAGTGCGCAGATCTCATGTCCCATGTGAAGTTCAACTATGTGGCTTAGTGCACAGGAGTCGTTGAATGTAAGAGATTGAAGAATAATAAAGAAGATGAAGCAGTTGGTGGATGTAGCCCCACACTGGGGTGAACCACATATATCTTGTGTCTTTGGTTTTCTTTGTGTTGTGTTGTTTATGTTATGAATCTGCTTAGTGCTTGATTATTGTGAAGGATAGATAGATTTGTTGATGCTTAGTGCTTTACTTAAAGATAAATGAATGATTATATCTAACTCGATGCTATGTGTTAAGTGGTTGAAGTGATTAATATTTATTGTAACTGCATCGATCTATCTTTGGGTATGTTATGTGATACTAATAAAGTTTGGAAACTAATGCAAATCACCTTTTAAGTGTTAATAGAGTAGTCTGTGAAGTGTTATTATCACATATCTGTGTCCCAGCTTGGTTACAATAACATGCGTCCTATAACCCCCCCTTCTTCTACCTCGGGTGAGACTTTGCCTGCTCCGCAAGTGTTGCCGAAAGGGTTGGTAGTTAGGGTTTTGTTGATGCGTTGTTAAGCATTGAACCCTAGGTCTGCCCCCATGACAACAAATGGTTATGTTGTCGAGGCTTGAAACTATGATTGTTGGGAACTAAAGTAAAGAAAAGAGAAGCTCTTTGCGTAGATCTACTACTGAAGTACATAGTACTCTACTTGACTTGCGAAACTCTGTGCTAAGAAAGAAATCTGATCTAAAGAAAAGAGGTAAAGCTTTGTTCTTTGATAATATTAAGATAAGTGAAAATTTTTGTTTCGAAAGCATGAATTTAAGTATGTTTAATAGATTTTGTCCTAGTCTGAAGGCTAGGGTGTAGTTGGAAGAAAGAGATGATCTAACTAAAGCTAATAGAAATGAAGAAAGATATGTTATTCCTATGCATAGATAGATTTTTTGGACTAATAAGTGCATGCAGGAACCTATAAAGATTTTTTGTAAAATGTAGGGCCAACACTATGATCCTACTGCGCAGTATAGAAGAGGTTGGGGAACATACAAGAGGAAAAGAGGATTGACATTGTGCTATAACTGCACAAGGTCGAGACATCTTGCTAAGGAATGTCCTAGTACAGGTCATATTTGTATTTGTTGTAAGACTATTGGTCATGAGGTTGAGGATTATCCAAGGATTATTGTTAAAGTTGAACGAATGAACATGAGACAAGGAAACTATGAAGGAAGTCAAGAGACTAAGAGCATGTTAGATAATCATAAAGAGAAAGAATCATAGAAAGCTCAGAATATGTTATTATAGTTGAAAGAAACAATGAATGATCAAAAAGATGTCAGTTTACCAGAGATCATGAAATTAAAACAACGCATAAATGCAAGAATAGAAGACTTTGACATAGATTGTGTCTTGTATGAGGAAACACAAGTGAATATTATGACAGAAGACACTTGGGAAATTTTGGGAAAGATAGTCTTGTTTAAGGGAAAGATGATAACCTTATGTGGAAGAGTTACTAATGTACCTATTATTATTCATGGAACATCGACTGAAGCGGAATTTGAGCTCATTAAGTTTGTTGGGAACAACGCCCCTTTCCCACTTTTATTAGGTAGGCCTTGGATTGAGAAGGATCAAATCAAAAGGAAAGCGAAGGAAGAAGCTACAGAAAAGAAAAAGCAAGAACTAAGGGATTTCATAGCTAGAAAAATAGATCGACTAATAGAAGAACGAGGAGATAAGTCAAAACAACAGAAGGCTAGAGAATTAGTTGTCAAGGTTGAAAGAATGAAAGAAGGTTTGAAGGACCTTTCTATGCAAGAAAGAAGAATACCCACCCAGGAAGTAATAAGAGAAGGGATATTAACTTCAGAACCTTTGAAGGCACAACAACAGTGTGAAGTCACTACGCTAGGATAAGATAAGAATAAGAATGGAAAGAGGATTTCATAAATAGTTAGAGAGACTCAGATCACAGGAAAGAAGGCAAGGAAGTTGAGTAAAAAGAAAGCTAAGATGGAAAAGCTACAGGAAGCTATAGAGACCAGATGGAAGACTTCATAGACTGGAACCTCGTAGGGGACAGGTTCACAGGATTTGAACCTTGTTGGAACAGCAGGACCGCGCAGAATGGGACTTCGCCCTGGCGAAGCTATATGACCATTGGAGGTGCCCCGGTCGTTAGAACAACACTCCAGAATGGTTAGAAAATGCATTTATGGGCCGATGGATCGCTTTTGGGACGTTGAGACCATGCCATAATAGACAGATTTTCATTGATGGAAGCATTCCTTCCCTTTGGAAGAATCCGTTACAAGGCCCCGCTTATTTAACCCATCTGACGTTGCATCGAGACCACTTTTTGATACCCGTGATTAACTGAGATAATAGATAATTGTCTAAGTGTCAAGCTGTGTTATTAGAAACTAGAACCCACCATCTATTTGTCTACCCCACCTATCTTTTCGCCTACCCCGACTTGTCTATTTAAAAGTGAGAATGTCAGGCGAACCTAGTGAATTAGAGAAGTATGTCGAGGAGGTCCTCAAGAAGATAATGGCCGATAGACAGTTATCTGAAGGTATCCAGGCATTGTCGACTAGGGGAGTGCAGGCTTCCCCTTCGACAAGACGTCATTCTGGTCGTGTCAACCCCACGACTAAGCAGTGAAGTAAGCATCGTGGTGATATGGCTAATGCGAAGCAAATCTTGTTGATCCTACCTGAGTACATTCCACCTTTGACTGTCACAGTTAACCATGACAACATTCCATAAGATTATGAGTACACTATGTTCACCATGTACATTTTGAAAGTAATACGTGTAGTGGGGAGTCAGTTGGGACAAATCTCGCTGCTGAAGAATAATGACTTCAACCTAGGAGACAGAAAGAACTATGTTATTCTAGCACCACACCGATACTTGATGAAGTCAACTAGGAAGAAGCCTTACCTCGTCTCCCAGCCATGGATTTAGGGACTGGCGCAGTCCACTGTGCTAAATGTTATGAAGATTCCCCATTTTGGTTGTCACCGAGAGGTTAACACTTGCGTTAAAATTCTCTTTTCGTGCTATCATGGTGGATACCTGTGGCTCAACCAAAGGATTACTATGGATCAGCACCAGATTACAGGATTAAGCATGAATGGAACTGACCCTCGGGAGTTTTATCCAAGGAAGGCCTCGGACCGCTCCCTCGCACAGTGCATCAAGGAAGCTTACGGCAAAGTTGAAAAGGGAAAGCAAGGCTACAAGGTAGCCTCCATACAGGATGGCGCAGTGTGCCTCGCTTTCCAACTCATAGCTGGAAAGCTCTTAAGGAATAACCACCCCACACAAGTCACCGGGTTCATGGTGGACCTCACAGGAAAATGCGTGGAATGAATGCAGATGAATTGGGCGAGTTACCTCATCAATGAACTAGAGAAATACTGTCACGAAGCTCAAGATTTGGGATACAAATTCCACTTCAACTGGATGATCGTTTTGATCGCATTTGTCGCTTGGAAAATGCCTAAAGGAGCCACCTTTCCGGAGATCAAACCCTCGGAGTCGTTGGCCGCTTGATTTTCAACCCTGTGGTACACTAACGACATGACAAAGCAATGCCAATCCAACGTTGTGTTTCATGCATATTATCAGCAACTGAAGGTTGCCATCGAGTCATTTTCTCACATGACACTGCACACCATGCACTAGTACAGGCCAATAGTGAAATTCCACGCAGATCCGCATTTCATCTATATCACTGTGCGCAGAGATGAGAACAAGGAAGATTTACAATCGTACTACAAGCTAATAGATGAATACATGGAGCAAATCACAAAGGAGTGGCCAAAGGAGTTCCTTGTACCTGTCGTTGATGCAGAACTCTCTGACACTGACACCATAGGAAGCCCTATGGTCACCCAAGTTGAGCATGTCGAACAGTCCAGTGGGACAAAGAAGAAGAATAAGTAGGAAGAAGTCCAGAATATAGAGACCGATGAGGAGGACAACGCCTCTGAAGAAAATCGATATGGCTCACTAGGAGGAGGAGGAGACAAAGTAGATGGAAAAGAAGGAGGGGATGAGCAAGGAGGAGGTGAAGCTACACCACCAAAATATCCCCCTACTGAAATAGTAACACCGCAGAAGAGGAAGGTTTCTCCATAGAAACCTTCAGCAAGAAAGAAGACGCATGCCACCAAGCCCCAATTAGAGGCCACGACCATGGAGGAAGACATCAGTTTGGTCCGCAGATCTATGGAGGATGCTTCCGAGGATATCTTGCAGAGATATGGAGCGAAGAAAAAGGATTTGTATGGAAGGATCGAGAACGAACTAATGGAAGTACATCAAGCTATTCGTTTGGTCCACGCAGTACCTACTGCACCTTCCTCACCACATATTGCAGAATTGGATGATGAACCATCCCAATTGAGAAGACTTGCAAATGCGACAGAAGCTCGACTTTAGAAAATCTAGGAAGAAAAGGAGAAGGCTACAGAAGACTTGAAACAAGAGAAAGAGGAAGTCTTACAGCAATTACGAGTAGCGCGGTATATTGTGGCCACCTACGAAAGTGAGAGGGTAATTTCAGGCGATGCTCCAAGAGGAAAAAACACAGCTACAGAGAGAAAAGGATAAATTTCTCATAGAATGAGCCACAGTCAAAGAGGTAGTGAGTAAATCATGTCACTCTGTGTCAGGCTTGGCACAGGAAGAACAGGAGTTGGTCGAGGCTCAAGTAGTGAAGCTCATTGAGACCATACAACAACTTCAAGTGAGGATAACATAGCTGGAGGTCCAAGCAGTATCGAGCACCCTACAGGAGGTACGTGACCAGAGGGAGGAAGCCACTAATAACACATTAGTAAGGATCAGAGCCCTTGCCTCAGAGTGCAAACAGTTGAGCGATAAAAGTGTGCAGACATATGACCACCTCACAAAATATCTGGAGCTAAGGAAACTGAAAGTGCAGTTACAGGAGGCACAGCAGCAGGCATTCTTCATGTAGGCATAGATGAAGCTACTCACGGTAGTTGAAAGAATGAAGAGATCTCAGGAACAACATGCAGTGCAACAGCATATCACTACCCTCCAGGGCAGGGTAATGGAAGTCACACAAAAGTTGCAACCTATGCAGAACAAATCCTGCAAGGTGTTTGAAGAAATTCATGGACAGGGATCACAATTGGACCAAATGGTTGCATCGGTAGAACAGTGCCTGGAAGGGTCTATTACAGAGCAGACGATCCAGGAACTTGCTAAGCAGGAGGCTCAAGTGAAGCAGCAAGTCGAGGTAGCTTGAGTTAAGCTCGAGGCCTTAGAAGCAACATTTCCCAGACCTGAGTGACTCGAGACGAGTCACAGGTGAGTGTTGGGGTCATGTTGGCCCTCGGCCAAGTTTTGAGGAAACCTTAGTCAGGTTTGAACCACTTTTGAACTGTGACACATTGATCGAGGAAGGAGCGCCTAGGTAGAGCTGAGATCACAGATCTCACCGATTTTCTGGGCTATGTGGACCCAGTAAGGGGCTCTAAGGTTTTGTAATGGGTTATGGGATGTCGGCCCATGGGGTATACCCATGATTAGGCCTTATCGTAAGGGATTGTAAAAGTATAAATAAAAGAAGGATGTATGGTAGAAGTAATAGGGTCTCTGGGAGCTAAGTGCAAGTAATGTGATTAGCTTTGTGCAAAGGAATTTCTGTGTGTTAAGGCTATGTGCTTGATAGAGAGTTGGTTATGTGCCTTGACCTAGTTTGGAAGGAGGATTTGGTGCTCAGTGCGCAAATCTCATGTCCCATGCGAATTTCAACTCTGTGGCTTAGTGCACAGGAGTCGTTGAATGTAAGAGATTGAAGAATAATAAAGAAGATGAAGCAGTTGGTGGACGTAGCCCCACACTGGGGTGAACCACGTATATCTTGTGCCTTTGGTTTGCTTTGTGTTGTGTTGTTTATGTTATGAATCTCCTCAATGCTTGATGATTGTGTATGATAGATAGATATGTTGATGCTTAGTGCTTTACTTAAAGATAAACGAATGATTATATCTAACTCAGTGCTATGTGCTAAGTGGTTGAAGTGCTTAGTATTTATTGTTATTGCGTCGATCTATCATTGGGTATGTTCTGTGATGCTAATAAAGTTTGGAAACTAATGCATATCACCTTTTAAGTGTTAATAGAGTACTCTGAAAAGTGTTATTATCACATATCTGTGTCCCATCTTGGTTACAGACACATGCATCATGTAACCCCCCCTGCTTCTACCTCGGGTGAGACTTAGCCTACTCCGCAAGTGTTGCCGAAAGGGTCGGTAGTTAGGGTTTTGTTGGTGCATTGTTAAGCATTGAACCATAGGGTTTCCCCTGTGCCAACAGTTGTTATAAGAATGTGATGCCCCCAAATGTGAGATATGCTATCAGAACATCCCAGATGGATACCTTGGAGGAATCAATGATTAAAGCCACTGAGATGGAAGAAAGTATGATTGAGACGGGTGTCGACCTCGACATTATCCTGGGAAAAGTACAAAGGCGGCTAGGAGGCTTAAGTATTGGTAATCAATGAGCCTCTATCTCAAGAAAGAATGAAAAACCAAAGCCACGGCCGAACCAAACAAGTGGAGGAGGATTCTTTAAGGGGACCATACCATATGTGAAGGTAGACCCTGTTACAACACAAGAAACCAAGCAAAGAATTGAAATTGCACAAATGAATAGAACCATCAGGAAAATGCAGAATGAGATAACTAGATTGAGAAGGGTGGACAATTATGTAGCAAATCCAAGAATGTCAGTCCAAGAGAAAAGAGGGAACCCTCCCTAAGAATTCAAAGTGAGGTTTGAAAATACTGGTAATCTGCAAAGGCCAAGGGTTCCCAGGCAACCAATCCTCGATGAGGCTGTTCTGGATGATGTATATGATGAGAAAATGGTTGATCAAGGGAAGTATTATTTACCTAATGAAAGTTTTGAAACTGTATAGATGGACAGATGTGAGACGTCCATGTATATATTTGAATAAGGTGACAATGACCCTGACTCGCAAGAAAATGTCACCCAGAAAAGAGCATTTGTAAATAGATCCAAGAATAAAAATGATTCTGAAAAAATAAAATGAAAAAGATAAAGAAAAAATGAATGATAAAAAGGCAGATGAGAAGATGACAGATAGTGTTGGAAGTAAGAAGAAACACATGATGTCAAACTCCACCCAGATGAAATACAATGTTGTAGAGGACTTGAGTAAACTAAGGATAACTCTTCCTTTTACAGAAGTGGTGAAGATTCCCCAACAAAGGGAAAACATTTTGATATTATTGTATGATCCGTTTGAAAAAGTGGAAGTTGTTGTTACAAGTCTGAAACAAAGCCAGAGCAAATCAACCGTCAAGTTGAGAGGTAAAATTCCACCCTTTTATATTTCAATTGAAAATCATGATGTTGCACTTCATAAGTGTTTAGTCGATATTGGCGCAACCAATAATATTATGACACTAGCGGTCATGGAGGCATTGGGAATAAACTGCACCAAATATTATGAGACTGGTGAAAGTATATATGCAATTGATTCCAGACAAGTGCCAGCTTATGGTGAAATTAAAGACTTTTATGCTTGGATCACGGCGGCTCCCCATATCATTACAGTTTTCAATATTATTGCTCTATGATCAAGGGATACATAATGAACGATGGAAGTTGCATGATGCTACCAGACAAAGAAGGAGCAACAATTAACGTTCCTCGTGAACCCAGGAAATCCTTCTCTTTCAAAAGGAAGGATAATGAATTAATGGAAGATTATATCGACGCTGGGATCGGAAACTATGTTTTCCTAGACATGGAACAGACTGAAATACTGGCGAAAAATCAAGGTATGGAGAATCAAGACCATTTGTTTGAAGGTTTTTGGAGGATGTCATTCGATGGAGCTTACTCGAGTTCCGAGAGTGGAGTTGGAATTTTCCTTGTAAGTCCAGGAAATATTGTGCATCCACATGCTATCAAACTTGAATTTGCATGTACCAATAATGAGGCAGAGTATGAAGCTTTGATTTAGGGAATGATTCTTGCACAAGAAATGAAGATAAAACATCTAATTGTGACTGGCGACTCCAAATTGGTAATAAATCAAATTACCCATAGATATAAAATCAAAAAGGAAAGACTCAAATTATATTTCAAAAGAGTTAACGAATTGTCAGCTCTTTAAACATTTCTTTCATTTTGAGGGAAAAGAATCAGAAGGCAAATTCATTAGCTTTAGCAGCCTCATTTTCAAACATAGATGATATTCAAAGCAAAACATATTTTCAAGTAGAAAGAGCATTCTGACCTTTTGTACCACATAACCAGGAATATTTACAAGTATTTGAGAATGATGAACAGTTGGAAATTTTTTTGTTGAACAATGATGATGATGAAAACAATCACATATATGTTGTCCCAAAGGATTGTATTCAATATGAGTCTGTTTTTACAAAAGACGATCACGCTAAGAATCTCCTGAAAGAAATTTCACTCTGAAAGGTCCAAGAAACAAGAAAAATCAATATTGGAACTGACAGTTCCCCAAAATATGTCAACTTGGGAGTTGATTGCACCATTGAGGAAATTGATAAATATGTTGCATTATTTGAAGAATATCTTGATGTGTTTGCATGGACTTATGATGATTTGAAGGCTTATGATAAAACAATATCTCAACATATTATTCCCTTGAGAGAAGGGGCAAAGCCAGTCAAGAAAAAGATAAGGATGATGAACCCCAAATTAAAACCTCTAGTAAAGGTTGAATTGGAGAAGTTAAAAAAGGCTGGAATAATATACCCCATTAGATATTCTGATTGGCTTTCAAACCCTGTAATAGTAAGAAATAAGACTAGGGAGATTCTGATGTGCGTAGATTTCATAGATCTTAACAAATCAAGTGTTAAGGATAATTATCCTTTACCTAACATGTAGTTTCTTCTCCAACAAGTCACGGGATCAGCCTGCATGTCCATGTTATATGGTTATTCTGGGTATAATCAAGTCTTAGTTGTTGAAGAAGACAGAGAAAAGACAACTTTCATAACACCTTGGGAGACATATGCATATGTTAGGATTCCATTTGTTTTAAAGAATGTAGGAGCTAAATTTCATAGGGCCATGGATCATGCTTTTGAGGGGTTAATAGGAAAATTCATCGTGGATTCTCAAGAAGACCTGACGGTGCATTCAAAAACAAGAAATGATCACATTCATCACTTGAGGAATTTTTTTGACAAATGTAGATTATATGGTGTTTCCTTAAATCCAAAGAAATGTTTATTTGTTGTAAGTCAAGAAAAACTATTGGGTTATGTTGTGTGCAAGGAAGGGATCTATATAGATCCAAAAAGAGTTAAAGTTGTAAAAAACTCAACCCCCCATCATCTAAGAAGGGAGTTCAGACATTTTTTGGCAAGATCAACTTTATATGAAGATTTGTCTGTGATTATGCAAGCATTGTCAAGTTGATCAACTTATTGTTAAAAAAGGACCAAAGGTTTGAATGGGCCATGGATACACAAGAATATTTCAATAATATTAAAGGGGGAATCACTACAACTCCAATCCTCATTATCCAAAACTTTCAAAGGGGCTTCATCATCTATTTGTTCGCTACAGAAACTGTTGTTGCATCTATTCTTATGCAGAGGAATACCAAGGGTGAAGAACTCCCAATTAGCTTCATGATAAAAACCCTTCATGATTATGACATGAGGTATTCAGAATTGGAAAAGCAATCCCTATCTCTTGTGAAAGAGGTGGCGCACTTTCGGACTTACATATTGAATTCTCATGTCATTGCTTATGTTCCATCCTCGCAGTAAAGATGCTTTTGAATCAACAATTGAGAGAAGGAAAATGGGCTAACTGGCTGGCGAAGATTCAAGAATATGATAATGAAATTAAACCTTTAAAGGTAGTTAAAGGACAAGGTTTATGTAAGCTCATTGCAAATAGTGATTCTTTGGATGGAACGATTTTAATTTTAGTAGGAGAACCCTTGGCAGATTCAGAATGGTATAGAGATATTGTATTGTACCTGAGGTCCAGACAATTTCCAGTCACCATGAACCCTAAAGAGCGAAGAACATTGAAGTTGAAGTGAAATCAATATGTGTTGATTGTTGATATATTATTCAGAAGGAACTATGAAGGTATATTACTAAGATGTGTTCATGGAAAAAAAGCTCAAGAATTAATGAGAAAATTCCATGAAGGAATATGTGGTGGACATTTTGCACCTACCACCACCACCCATAAGATCATAAGAGTTGGGTTTTATTGGCCATCAATTTTTAAAGACTCGTATTCTACAATAAGGAAGTGTGTATCTTGTCAACGATTTTTAGGGAAAATGAACAATCATTTACCCAATGGGGAATTGATGTCGTTGGGCCTATAAACCCAAAGTCAAGCAAGGGACATATATATATATATATATATATTCTCACCGTTGCAGATTGTTTTACAAAGTGGCGAGAAGTAGTGGCATTAAAAAAGGTTGATTCTGAAGAGGTGATTAAGTTTCTCGAAGATAATATTTTGTCAAGATTCGGTGTCCCAAAAAAATTCATCACTGATCATGGGTCGATTTTCATTGGTTCAAAATTTACAGAATTTTGTGGAGAATATGTAATTGTTATGGGAAAATCATCAAACTATTATCCACAAGGGAATGGTCTCACAGAATCCACCAATAAGACGCTCATTCATATATTGAAGAAAATTGTTGATAAGAATCAAAGGAATCATCATTTAAAATTGATTGATGCATTGTGGGCCAGCAGAATGACTCCAAAAGACATCATTGGGATGTCTTTGTATACATTGGTTTACAGGAAAGAAGCAAAAATGGCAATTAGCCTTGAGATGAATGCTTTAACTTTTGTGGTCAATACAGAGGGTGCTGAAGATTTTTCACCTATCCAATAAAGGGTCAATCAGTTATTGAAATTGGAGGAAGAACGAAGTAAATCCATGAACAGAACTTCTCAGTGACAACAAAGTGTTAAAAAATATTTTTACCAGAATACAATAGAAAATAAATTTCATAGGGGAGAACTGGTGTTACTCTAGAATAAAGAAAAGGAGAAGACATCAATGCACATAAAATTCGAAGCACTCTGGATCAGACCGTATATCGTTGAAAAAATCCTCGGCTTTAATTCTTATATGTTGAAAGATATGAAGGGTAAAATGTTAATGTTGCCTGTTAATGGGCAACATTTAAAAGCATTATTCACCTAAAATTTTCTCATTTCCTTATACATATTTTTCTTTTATTTTGTATATTCTTACTGTTGACTCCATAGCCTAATGGATGGAAGCACCTATCATGAAGATTCTAGATTCTTGACAACCCATAGAGGGTTATCATCCCACAGTTGGAGCCAACTGTTGAGATCAATTCCTGCTTCCAAATTTTCCTTTCCTTTTCTATTTTCCCAACTTCTTTTTTTTTATTTTCTTTTCCCTCTTCTATACTTTCCCTTAGTTCCCTCTTCCTTTCTTCCCTTCTTCTATCCCTTTCTAGTTACCATACTTAGTCGCATTTCAAAAATAAGTGGATTTGCGGGTATTCATCCCCATCCATTTTCCTATGCCAAAAGTCTGCCTGATCGCCTTGCTATATTGTATTATCCTTTTTTTCAACGTCGCAGGTTGGCGGTGTCAAAATTTCATTCTCCAAGTTCTGCGATCTCCACTTTACACCCAAAGGTCTGTGATCTACATTATGACTGTCAAACTTGTCATCGGTACCGAGCCCCTAAGTATTCAATTTCTCCTACATACAAGTCTGACCGGCCACCTTGCAACACTTAGCTTATTTTTTATCATTCATAATCGCAGGTTCGCTGGTTCTCGGGTTGGTGGGTTCAAGAAAAATTCCATATTCGAAATTGTTCTAGTTTGTCCCCTCCATCTTTGTGCTTTTCCCGATATGCATTAAGTATGGTTTAATGCTAATAATTGATCATGCAGGCTCTGAAAATATCGTCATTAATAGCGAAGGGATCGAGTATAATTCTCATTAAATTACACTAAAGCACTATTTACCAAAGGTTATATTATTGTCATCTCTCCGAAAAATTCATTTCAAGTTACTATCCAGTTGAAAGAATACTCTCGTCAACCTATGGCAGCAGCAGCTAGACAGCAGTTCTTTGGTGATACTCTAAATATTTTTTGTCATCAAGACTAGAACTTTTAGTGGTCCAGAGCATATTCATATTACTCCTCTCCTCTTGCATAGAAAGACATAATCTGGGCATACGAAATTGCTTGCACGGGATGTGTTCCTGAGGTCTTTCATTATAAAGAGCTTGTTGCATGGTGCGTGGAGAAGTACATTCTGAGACAGAGGATTATACAACTCTAAGGTCATTCTGAGCCAGAGGATTATACAACTCCAAGGTCATTCTTTGGTTTCCCTTTCACCGCAAGTATTTCCCAGGATGTTGAAGCTCCCAGAGCCGACGCTTACCTTCAAAAGAGAAGACTGCAGATATCTATTGAAGAGACATAACAATGGCCTTGACCTCTTTCCTAAATATTTGGAGACTCATGCATCTATTCAAGAAGACATAACCAGGATTCAAGTCGACTCTTTTAAAAACCCCTTTCGGGAAATCACTTGGTCGTTTACCAGGTTGGCAAGTAAGGAAAGCACTACTACCATTTCTTGCATGATTCTTTATGTTTTATATTTTACAGTAAAAGAATAAGCCATGTTTTACTAAGGAAAATTTATTTCTATCGAAATCTCATCCCAGTTAATGCACTACAAAAAGGATAAAAAATTCTTTATGGCATCATATATGATATTCGTTATAGTGTATTGTTGTCAATTCCCAAAATTGACCATAAGTAAGAGGGTGAATTGTGAAACAAATATGATTACCTTCTGGTATCAGACATTATGGAGACATGAGACCCCTTTATATTTTATTGAAGTCTATAATGATTTTGTTTCAATCCTGAAGAGGTTGTTGTTGGGAGAGAATACTTCAAGGATATTTGACCAGGCTAACAAATTTCTAGAGAAAAGAGGAACGATAGAACAAATGGAGAATCACAGTGTCATAAGGATATTATGTTCCAAAGAAAATCCTTCTTTTCTCCCGTATCATGTATCTAATAAATTATTCATTACAGAGGTGGCAAGGCAATACAATTTATGGTTGCATTTTTCCACGAAAAAAGGAAAAATAAATTCATCCCCTTGCCATGGAAAATTGGAGATTTCATTTTCAGAAACATAAATGAAATTGATGAGTTTGCAAATCACTTAAACAATGTAAATCTAAAGTATGCTAAAAAAATAAAGGGTTTTGATCGTAACAAAATATTTGTGGAACATATGTTGTCAGAAGGATTCAACAACTCGTTCATTCATACTATCTTGAATTAAGAAAACAATAACACCCAAAGTGCTCATGTACACAATATTGGTGACTTAGAAATAGTACTCAGTACTAACGAGTTTTATAAGAAAAAAAGAAAGGGTCTCGGTGAAAGGAGCGCCTAGTCTCCAATTGTTACTCCCAAAACTACCACATCTGGAGCAATGCTCCAATGGCTCACCCAATTAGGAAGATTTCCAACAGTAGTTCAAGTGGCGAAGGAGAGAAGAATCCCCCCCTTGGAAAAATGGAGAGCTCACATAATCTCCCTATGAGAAAAAAAGAGGAAAAAGACAATATCATAGAAAACGACATCAATAGCTTCTCTCTTGAAGACATCGAGCTCGAGGTAGATATTGATAAAATGTTTCCCACAATTGATCAGCCGGGAAATGTGGCCGAACAAAATTCACCATTAGAGATCATTTCAAATTAGACCTTCAGTGAACAAGAATCATTTACTTTCCAAAGTGTTGTTTTTTATAAGGAATCTAAAAAATTAATTGTAGAAAGCGGTGATTAGAAAAATAAGAAGGGAAAATATCGCTCATAGGTTGACCTGAAAGATATGCGATCATCCCAAATCTCTAAAATTCACAGAGAAACCGGGGATTCTCTTGATGATTCTATTAGTGGTCTGGAAGAAAAAATATGAAGTTAAAAGAAAGGATCGGTGAGTTGGAAAATGCCTCTTCCAATCCTTGCAAGTCCTTTATCAATGGTCAAACCAACCACACCCACCATTAAATTGAAAGGATATTCAAGTCTACTCATAGCGGTCTGGAGTTATGTAGAAAAAAATATTAAGAAGAGAATGTCACTAATAATAGAGGCATGGGAGGTTTCAAAAATTATTGTTTTTTTTTTGCTCAAAGGCGCATGCCTTACATGAATATCTGCAAGCTAATCTAAAAAAAAGAAGAAGGTTTCTACACTGATGTTGTATTACCATTTAGAATGAAATTCTCTAACATGACAGAACTGAGAAGAAGAGAGGAGGATTTTCCTTCCCCAAGTCAAATAAAACAGCTACATGCTTGCTGGAAGGAAACGATTAAAAATTTGAATAACATTGTTCAAGCATGCAATGAAGCCATACTAAAAAAGGAATAATTGTTCAAAAGACTCATGGAGATAGACCTAGTAGGAGGTACTAACGAGGTACAAGACCTGAAATTAATTATCAACTCAATGTTTCTAACAAAGCAACAATTTGATGAACAAGTTGAGATATTTAAGGGGTTATCAGCTAAAAAAATTTATAGCATACTTGAATATAATGAAAAAGAAATAGACAATTGGCTAGTGGATTATTCAGTGAAAAACCAAGATATTGAGGAAGTGATACATGGTATTTCTCTTGACTCAAGATATTTGGAAGGTGAATTATTCAACATTAAAATCTGGCATGAAATAAACGTCGCACCAATGAAAACTTATATTGAAGATTGGTTCAGCAAGGAAAACGAAAAATTAACCAAAGAAAGGAAAGAAACAATTGAGACAGTTCACGTAACCGTCAATGAAGACAATAAAAGGATAGCATCAAACAAGTGAAGATACGAGAGACCATCATAGTAAGTTCACGTTGATCACATTTTTCTTTCTTTATCATTTTTTCATCCAGTTACTCCTCTTCTTTGACTAGAAAGGTTTAACCAAAATTTGATAACTTCTCCATGTCTTCTTTCCAGGTCTTCCTACTCTGTAATCACCCACCATGCTCCTTCTACAAATTACTTCTTGTTCATATTTTCTTTATGGTCTGTGGGAGCCCCAATCCCAATCCTAAGGAAAAACGCATTTAAATTTGAAGGCTTTGTAACTGACTATATATTTTTCAGAAATCCCAAGAGAACTATTTCAAGATCAATTTTGACTGTACTTTGTAACTCTGAGTTTTGAGTATAAAGTATTTGAGATTTATCTATCATTATCTTTATTTGAGATCCCCATGTTTTAACTCTATTAAATCTCTCTTATGCATGCAAATCGTCTTCTTTTATTTTATGTGATCATAAATCTTTAGTTTAACTGTGATGGATGTGAGGAAATTTTGTCTATATTTTTCAATTGTATGAGGTGTGTGGTTCCTGGTCATTTCTCGGGAACTCTCTTTAAAAAAGAAAAGAAAACATTTTCTTTCTTGTTATTTTTTCTTGCAATCTTTATATTTCTTTGATTATCACGACAAACTTCTGCAAAGTCCCATATTCTAAAAATCAAGAGTCCCAATAAAATCTTAAAATTAAATAGGAGTGTCGCCTCTATAAAAATGCAAGGGAATTTATATCCTCGTGAGGTTGTCAATTTGGTCCTAACGGATTCAAGTGTCAACAGTCTGATAGCCTAGTTGTCAACTCAGACACGTGGACTTGGCTTATACCGGCACCTATTTTAACCACAGTGCGACACATGGCTACCAGCCCACCAAACTTCACTCGCACCATCAAACCTTAGGTGCTTAATCCAATATCCTAGCCGACATCTTAGACATGTGGCACTTCCACAATCGACCACCTATCAGGACACATGGCCATGCCATTATCTACGATGGATCCCTGCCCAAAAATGTTAAATCATCATGACACGTGGCACCAACATCGTGTGACACATGGACCTTCCACGTGGATTGAAATGGTGTAAACGTCATCATCATACCCAGGGTTTTCCCAACAAGGAATCGATGCCTTTCTACATCCCATTGGTTGGGTGATGTCATCTGAAGTCTTCCTGATGTTACTCTCTCTACACATATCCTTAAAGGAAAGGGTGGAACCTGTCCTCGGGAACCATGCCCTATCCCGATACCAGCCATCGGCCCACTAGGCTTTGCTATCACTGCATACTTCCTATCTTACTCCCCGATAGCTGATGTTCAGGGGCATCGACCCGCCAAGTCTCGGAATACTAGGGCTCTTCCAAAGGAAAATAGACATAACGATACCTCAAGGTTCTAGTACTCAGATACCCCGAGCGTCGGTCTCCCTCCCGAGCTTTTGATCGAAGATCAATGGCTAGGATCCTCTTGCCTTTAGATCCAATGATTATGGTTCAACACACCAGTTCAATATTTTACACCCGAAAAAGGCCCATGCTCGACCTGTTAACCAATCATCTTCCAACACATATCACCCTTTGAACACATTGGTTTCCATGTTGGAAATGACACATCACCATGACATCAACCCTTCTTCTGAGTTTGACATGTGGCACTCAATATACATCACATTTTGTGCCCTCATAATTCCAAATCACATTGGCATGCAGTGCAATTGTCACTTTACACATAGACCACTTAGAGCCTGATACATATCAACCTCTCATTGACTGGGTTACGTCGTTTGACATCATCAACACGTGTACCATGTGTACAAACTATAGAGGGAAGGTTGGAATCTTTTCCCATCAGCCTATTGGAATATCGGGCTTCCAAATCCCACTTCGACTTGGCAATCTTCTGGGGTCTGGTACTTTAGTACCTTGGGCGTTAATTTTCCTCCTAAACTTTACTACAAGATCTATGACTAAGATCACTCGGCCGGTAGATCTGACGGCTATCATTTAGAGGTGTCAATGTAAGGTTTCAAGCCTATCTTAGACTGCACTTAACCCGTGAGTGAATCAACTTCTGTCATGTGGCATCCTCAGCCTAAATGTCTGCCTACATGGATTCCATGTCACACGTGATGTCACCTCCCTGCTTGCACTTATATATATATAATAAAGGAACGGAACCAAGGGATGGAACCCTGTCCCACCAGGGTAGCGGGTCACCGAGCTTCCCATTATAACCCTTCAATTAAAATCCGTAATGATCCGGGATCCGACTGTCTTCTCATGGAAAATCAACTATGAGGATTTGATGACCCTTGAATATAACGACTTAGGATATAACATGCCCAACCTAAGGTATGAGTTCGATGAAGGATCCACACTCCACTCACCCACAAACTAAATGTTGACAAGCGTTTCTCGCGTGACACTATGGTGATCGAGCTTGACGATGCATCACTATGACATCATTCCCCTCATTCACATGTAAAGGTGGGAACCTTGCCTACCGGGTAATGTTTTATCAGGTATCACAAGGTCCATTGTTTAATCTTGACCTAGGTTCTAGTATCTGATAGCCCATTAATCCAGTGGTTCCTACTACCGGTCCTGGTAGTTTTGATAACAATTGGACAATCGTTGTCTAGCCTCTTGTAATCCAACGATCAACATCCACCCTCAAGTCATACAAAGGTTTCGATGGGTGACCAGCCTAAATTTGGACGATTAAGATCAAACCTCCTCCCCAAATCGACGGTCACCGATACTTGTCGATTTACGCCAGAATTTCCAAGTTTAATTTTGGTTTTAATGGTTGCATAGTCCTTCGTTGCACCCCCTTGCATAGGATTATTTAATTGTCTTTCTCGACTCTATCGATACATTTACCAGTGAGTTGTAAACCTACTACTTGACACTCACCTAATGGTCCCAAGTCCTACAACCTTTCCAATTTATTAATAGGGAAAAAATATATGGTTATCGACCTTCTCGAACCTCTCATACACAACATTACCAACAACTTTGTTTGATTGTGGAGGAGGGTTATATCACCTCATTTTACTCAACATTTTACATCCAATGATTAAATTATAATTATGGTTTCCTTTCACAAGGAACCCATTACAACGAATCGATTACTAAGCACACAGGGATAAATTAGACTCTCGACATGTTATTTCACCTACAAATTCTCACTCATCCAATCATTTCCCTTATATGTTTTTTTTTCGTCACCATGCAACTCTATTGATTACACAGGCATGCCCAAATGCACATAACATAACATAAGGACTTACATGTAGTTTAAGGATTTAGTCCATATATACATGTGTTTCTATCTTTAAAGGCATGCACAAGAAATACAACCCTTCAATCCATCAACTAAGCTTTAACATTCATGATTGCATTTCCAGGCACCAACCATTTATTTGAATTCAATCATGCAGAGTATGAGAACTAATTATATTTTTTACAGATGAGACCAACCAACTGACTATGGATGAGTGTTTTTCCACCCAACTATAGGCTCATATGCTCTCATCCTCAGCACTCTGGCCACCCCTGTGCCAAGCCATGATACCACCATGGAAGTCCTCTCAGAGTCATAATTTTACTCTCTTTAGGATCCTTACCTAATTCTCAACATTCTTTTGTTCTCTTTCTCAAGTTGACGTGCATCTTTAGGCATGTTTCTCTCCCTCTGTCTCTGTCTATTTTTCACAGGCCAAAATCCTTCTTTTCCTAATCAAAACTTTCCTTTCATCCTCCTCTTCTTCTTGAATCTCCCTCGAACTTTTTTGAACTTTTCTTGCATGCACGCACACTCTTCTCTTGTTTTCCCCCCTCGTGTATTTCCCTCTGACTTCGAGGAAGTTTCTCGACATGTCCTCTTTCTTATGTCAGAAGGAACTCATGGGTCAATCTAGGATTGTAGAAAATGGTACCTTGTTGCACTTGTGGTTGACAAATTTTATTGTCCTCACCTAGCCTCCCATACCTAAATTCATGAAGGGTCGTTGGTGTAAATGTGTTGAACCTGCACAAAATAGATATAGTTTGGAATTGACATACACAGTTGCAGAGAAAATATAAGCATGAGAGAAAGAATAGAAGAATTATCATTAACCAAATGAATGAATGATAATTTACACATGATATACTCTATATAACTCAACCAATGAGCATTGGAGGAGAAACCAATGCACCATAGTGGTGGTCTAGAGTGATCTTGACACACACCAGAAGTTACGGGAGTAAACTGCCACCTAGTCTAGTCTCTCGGGCAGTTACGGGAGTGAACTGCCACCTAGTTGAGTTAACTAGTCTATCAGTCTTCAGTTAACTGACTGAAATAGAGTGAAGTGAGGAGGAGGTCACGGAATCATGAGTAATGTGCTAGTCTAGTGATGATCCCAAGGAAAATGTGCATTAGCAAGTGATGATACCAATTTTGCATGGTGATAATCCCAATGTAGCATCTAGACTCCACTCAACTTATCAAACTTAAGTGAAAACTGAAGAGAATATTCTCCTAGAGGAATATTATCCCCTAAGATTTAGGAGATTGGATAATGACTAACAAACATAGTAAAAACCTTAGGAAAAATAAATCCTAGGTGTGTGTGAAGTAACTCCAACACCCCCCCTGAACATCACTATGGTGAAAATAAATAATGGGTCCCGACAAC
>ML779318.1:124734-136460 GCA_009831015.1 Picea engelmannii
TTGTGGTACTACCCCCCAAGTTAATTGATTAACCCATAGGGAGGACCTAGTGTCTGGACCTTAATTAATTAATAGAAATAAATGGGCTTGGAAAAATGATGCATTGAAAATGAAGGTGCAACACACCCTCTATAAAGGCACCCATAAATGAGACACTATGATCCCTTGTATGTCATGAACCCCATGCCCAAAATCCTTTCCCCCATCCATGTCACCCTCTCCACATGACCTATAGAGGGGTCCACTTAGGAAACACTCCTAAACTTGACGTATGATTAACCCAATAGGTCACATTGTCAACCCTCCCATAACTAAACTTGACAAATTGCATAAGGTCTTTGAGCACTTGTTTAGTTCGATGAGGTGGTTTTTGATGCACATGCTTAGGTGGATCTTTTATTGATTTTATTTGCTTATCATGATGCATTTTACTTGAGATCCTTGGAGGGTGTATTCATTGTCTTTGCACGACCTAGTTGGTGGACAATTTTAGAAGAACAAGCCTAGCTTGGGCTTCTTTGGGGCTTGAAGCTCACAGGATGGATACCATGACCCGCACAACCAGACGATGATGAAATCCTTTGAAGGCTTGAGAGGCACCTTGGAGGACCTCACCTAACCCATATTGGCCCAACGTTTTGCTTCTTAAGGCCAAAACATCACATTTGGAGGGTTTGATGTCACCCCAGGGCTACGATTTGGTGGTGGAGATGGACACTTGGCATATTTGGAGGAAGAATACCCTTTGCATGTTGAGCCTAGCAATAGAGGGAGGAGCCTTCATAGGCCCAACGATTCATATCCAAGCTCAACGTCCACCTAAAAATGTCAAAACGTCACCCTAGAGAGGGTTGACATTGTCTTTAGGGCTTCTTATGTGCATTTTTGGGGTTAAATTGGATTTTAATATTGTAAAGGGGAAAAGTAAGGGATGTTGACCCCTTACTTTGTGGTTTACCCTAAAGTTAAGTGGACAAACGTTTTTTAGAATATTTGTATAAATAGAGATCAAACTCTTGTCATTTCATCATAGCATTATCACTTGGAGAAAGACTCTGTGGCTGAAATTTGCACCCTATTTGGGTAAATTTGATCTATCTCTCTTGATACTATCCCTTGTGATGATTTGTCTTATCTATTAGATGAATAAGTAAGGATTTATCTTTATTGGAGGTTATTTCTTTCTTTTATGGTGTAATTTTCTTGGTTAAAAGGAGTTTATCTTATTCATGCTTGGACTAGGTAAGGAATCTCTCTTGTTAACGCTTATTTTCTTGGCTGAAAGGTTAATTTGTTAATTTTGGGGGGAGTATAAGGGCATAAAACCCCACTAATCCCATCATATTTTTCTTGGAATAATTTGTTGCACAAAGGAATACTAGGAGAAGTAAAAGGGCTTACACCCTCCTAGGTTTTTCCTAGCTAGTCTTGCTTGCTTTGGGGAGTAAAAGGGTTACACCCCCAAGGAAGTAGAAAAAATAGCTCTTTCATTTAAAGGGATCCATAGCCCAATAGTTAAAGGTACTAATCTCTTGCATTGGAGAAATAAAATCATTTCATTGGGATACCTGGAATCATGAGATATTGAAATTCTTTAAATTGGAATCTTTTATCTATGCTTAAAGCTAGCCAAGGCCACTAGGGCATCTTGTTTCTCCAAGGATTTATTTCTGCTATAATAAATTTATGCTTCATCCATTAGGGATGCAACAAAACACTTCATAACTTTCAAAATTACTCAATTTCTAATGGTCAAAGTTTGCTAGAAAGCTACCAAATTAATCTACTAGTTGTTCTACTTCTTTTGGTTGGTTTACTTGCAAGTTTTGATGGTTGTAATTTTATATTGTAGCAATTGTTTGCTACAGCCATAAGGCTTCAATAATATCTCTTCAATAATTGTATCTAACAACCTTTAATTGTTGTCGAAGTCTTGTGCTATCATACTTGAGTTACATTAGTAATTACTAGTTAGTCTCTTGCACATTTTCTTGGACTTTTGGTGACTTGTTTAGCAACTCTTCTTATCATTTCATTGTCGATTTATATCATTATATATTGTTGTTAATTAGGAAAGAAAGCTTCACTTTCTTTTCCATTAGATTATTGGTCTTGTATCTTGTATTTTCTTCTGTCTCGAGCATGTATGACAATCTTTCGCAGGTACTCAAGCCCTTGGAAACCATTGACCATCTCCGAGACTCATTTCTAAACCATCCTCCACTTAGTAGTTTAACCTATAGGGGATTCACTTCCATAATCTCACTTTCCACTTCATTTCCCCTTAGGATCACCTGGGATTCCCCCCTTGTGTTGGATTTATCCTTCAATGAAGCGAGGGGAGGGTTTATCTAAGGTGATAGTGGGTAGACTCTCCCACAGTTATCGCCATCTCGTGGATTGGGTCGGGTTTTTCCCAACCTACAGTTTGTACAATAACATTTTGGCACCATTGTCGAGGAGGATTTTGAATGCTCTTTTGTTCCCTAACGACACTTTGGAAAGCTTCCATTCCAAATCCTTTACCCCTAGATTTCTTGGCGACTCCACCTGAAGGACGTTCCCCTTCCACCCTTGAAGAGTTATTCTCGAAGATCATCCGGTGACTCCACCATCCCAGAATCCACCTTCCTTTAATGCTTTCCCCCCGGTGGATTCAATCCTTCTAAAATTTACAAAAGAAGGCCTCCTCTCAAGTCTCACATTGTCAAAACCCTTTTCCAAGGTACCCTTCCCCTTGCTCCAATGGGTCATACTTGGGTAAAAGGCCTCTACAAACCCTTAAACATGGCCACCGTTCCCAGGTATCCCAATGCCATGCCAAAAGAGTCTCACAAATGGTTACCAAATTTCCTGGGAAACAATGTGATCACAGCCAACAACCATCTCTATGTTATGGGTTGAGACATGGAGAATGCATAAGTGGAACATGAGGATGTAGTAATGAAGCTATTAGCTTCATCATTGATTGACAATGCTCAAAGATGGTTAAGAGGACTTCTTTATAATCACATAACATCTTATGAATACTTTGCTAAGTTGTTCAAGAACAGATGGACATCAAATAAAGACAACATAATGCTTGTAGCTCAATTCAATCAGATAAAGAAGAAAGAGAATGAGACAGTGAGTGAATTTGACAATAGGTTTGACAGATTGTACACCAAATCCCAATGGATCTACATCCTCCAGATGCAGTTGTTCATCTCCTTTATATGAATGCATTCGATGGTAAATTCCATTTCATTCTAAAGGATAAGAAGCCCACAACCCTGGCATGAGCCAAAAAGTATAGCACATAGATTGAATAGAACCTTATTGACTCGAAGGTTGACCCTTTTCAGTATCCTCGTGCCAAGACAAAAGAAAAGATAAAAGATTCCAGTAGAAATACACCAGATCCAATTCCTCTCTTGACTCAGAAGATAGACAAGATGAGTACTCAATTTTTCCAAGCTCAAAATCAGATCATGGGTCAAATAACAACTCTCGAAAGAAATCAATCTGCCTCCCAACCTTAGTTTACTAGACAGTAAAGAGATGCCATAGGTTGGAATCCAAGGAATCAACAAGAGGCAAAGGCTCATGATGCATTGAACCCGGTTGGGATGGTCAACACTGAAGAGACACCATGGTGTTCTCCTTGCCAAGAACCTCATCGGGAGGATGAGTGTCCTTGACATGATGAAGACTCTTCTCATGATTGTATAAATTGCATAGACATGATTTTCAACTTCTGAGAAGAAGATATAACTAACTCGGGAACAGACTGATGAAGTCAAAAAGAGAGGAGTTGGAGAAGGACGACTCAGAGTGTTGAATCAGTTAACAGCGGACCAGAGAAAGGAATTGAGGAAAAAAAGGAAGTTTTGATGTATGCAAGAAGAAATAAGTCTTTAGTTCCTCCGCAACAACCTTCCACTCTGCTTCAGCTAGAAGTTGAAGTTCCTCTTCTGTATGCAGGGAGGGTAGTACCACCACTTCCACCTCCAGTCCACAAGTTGCTTCCAAAACCAACTTTGACAGAAGAGGAGATTTAGATAAATATAGACATGTCATCTATGTTTGGGAAGTTGAATATGATGGTCCCTATGAAAGATATTTGCAAGATCCAATCTATAAGGAGGACCCTCCAATAATCCTAAATACCATGTATCTTGATCAATAGAACGATAACAACCCTCCTTTTTATCTCTCTTTGGGAATGAATGGTCTTCGTTTGAACAATTGTATGTTGGACTCCAGAGTCTCAACCAATGTGATGTCCTTGAAAGTAATGGAACAACTCGATTTAAAGATAACCCGACCTTATGCAAATGTCTGTGGTATTGATTCCAAGAAGGTCAAAGTTTACAGGCTATGTGAAGATGTTGAAGTTTTCCTGATTGACTTCCCTCATATCCACCTTATTATAAACATAGAAGTGATTGATGTTCTGGATACTTGGGGAATGCTTCTATCAATAAGTTGGTCCACTTCTCTTGGGGATTTCCTTAGTATGGATCTGACCCATACACATATTCCCATGGGGGATGGCACTTCTAATATTTTGTATAGTCTGGAGCGGGCTGAGAAGCATGTAATGGAACCCAACAGTCCTGACTACGCGAGTGAGTGTGACTTTGATGTGCCTCGTCAGATTATCGAGTATAATAATTGGGACCTGCCTTTTGTGCAGGAAGATTGCATAGATACACTACTCCCAAGGACAAATGAGTACAAGGAGAAGCTTATGAAGTTCCAAGGGAAAGAACCAGGGTCCATCCAGATATTGAAGAAATGAAATAAAGAGAACAAAGAACGTGAGAAATCCATTAAAGATGCAGTCAACAAGGAATCCCCTTCATATCCTTACATCAAATATATACCTTACATCAACTACAATGAAGGAATTCTTGCATTCATGTGCGATAAGAGGAAGGGCAAGCCTAAATATGATCAAAAGGATGACATTTCTTGTCTTGGCCCTTGCATCATCAAGAAGAAGTCTGAGAAAGAGAAGTGTTATTTGACAACCTTGGACGGGATAAATATGTCATTACCAGTAGATGGGTCTCTTCTTTGACCCTACATTCAGGGCCCAGGCCCCAGTAAGTAGGTAGGTCATGTTACTTTATTGCATTTGCATCTTGATTGTTCATGATAGTTTAGTTGCATCTCATTTTGATTTTCATTTTGCTCTGCTTGCATGTTGCCTTCATCATATTACATGTTTAGTTTATAAACTTCAAAAAAAAATGCAAAATCATATTTTTTAGATTAGTTGTTATTTTTGAGTTTTTGAGATTTTATATATATGGATGAAGGGTGATAGATCAGCCTAGATTTTATTGTTTTATGTTTTGGTGTAGGAATAGGTCTACCAGGATATGTTGTGGTTCTCATGCACTCTACTGCGAGTACATGTTCCCAAGTAGGAGCAAGATGTTATCCCCATTTACTAGGGATAACTAAGGAGATGATATCTAAAGGCCCTCGGGTTGCAAAGATGGAGTATCGAGAGGCATATGGCTGACAACATCCACTTGCACAGACAGAGGCCCACCTCACCACCACATACCTCAAGTTCATCATGAGGGTATCCACCACATCAGCTTGCTCCCTGAAGACATTGGGTCTTTCTCCATGAGGTAAAAGCCAAGTATTATGGTGAGTTTCATTTCAATATTTGAGGCATTTGAGTTTGTTACATTTAAAACTGCTTTTGATTATGTAACATTTGCTTGGAAATTATGCTCTTTGCCTTGTTTCACCTTGGTGGTGACATTGAGCCCTAGTAAGTGGTCACCCTTAGGGATAGGTTTTCTACTGGGAGGTCCCCTTGATAGGTCATTATACCATTCCCGACCATACTTGCCACTTTCCACACTTCATCCCCTCATCTCCTTATCTTTTGGGATTTTCGGGTGTACTTACCCAAGAAGGGATTGTCCCACATTTCATGTGAAGAAGGGGCTAAACACCTAGAGGGAATGTACTTAGAAAAAAGATAAAATACATATTATGAAACCTTCTAGATGCTTTCCCAAAGAGGTCTTGAGAACAATGAAATGTTTCTCCTAAAAAATCAAAGACCTGCAAAAGCAAACACATATGTATAAATGTCCCACTTGTTGAGGGATCTAAACAAGTTCGTTACAAGATAGATTATACCCCCATGTCACTATGTGTTCCTCTCCCTTCAAGTGGCATCATGGTATCGCCCCCAAGTTAATTGATTAACCCATAGGGAGTACCCAATGTTTGGACCTTAATTAATTAATGGTAATAAATGGGCTTGGAAAAACGAATGCGCAACACACCCTCTACAAAGGAACCCATAAATGAGACACTAGAATCCCTTGTATGTCATGAAACCCATGCCCAAAAATATTTTCCCCATCCATGTCACCTTCTCCACATGACCTAGAGAGGGGTCCACTTGGGAAACACTCCTAAACTTGATGTATGATTCACCCAATAGGTCGCATTGTCAACCCTTCCATACCTAAACTTGGAAAATTGCATATGGTCTTTGAGCACTTGTTTAGTTTGAATAGGTCATTTTTTATGCACATGCTCAGGTGGATATTTTATATATTTTATGTACTTATCATCATGCATTTGACTTGAAATCCTTATAGGGCGTATTCATTGTCTTTGCATGACCTAGTTGGTGGACAATTTTGGAAGAACAAGCCTAGCTTAGGCTTCCTTCAGGCATGAAGCCCACATGATGGATACCATGACCTACACAACCAAACGATGATGAAAACCTTTGAAATCTTGAGAGGCACCTTGTAGGACCTCACCTAGCTCCTACTAGCCCAACATTTTTCTTCTTGAGGCCAACTCGTCACATTTGGAGGGCTTGACGTCACCCTAGGGATAGGGTTTGGTGGTGGAGATGGACACATGGAATTTTTGGAGGAAGAAGACCCTTTGCATGATGAACCTAGCGCATGAGGGAGTAGCCTTGGGAGGCCCAACGATTCATATCCAAGTTCAATCTCCACCTAAAAATGTCACCCTAAAAAGGGTTGGCATCGTCTTTAGGGCTTCTTATGTAATTTTTTAGAGTTAAATTGGATTTTAATATTGTAAAGGGATAAATTATCCAGATTTAGGAGCAAACAAACTTATTAACAGAATGAATACAATAAACATAGAGATGTGAAGAACAACACAGATATCCAGTGAACAATATCTTCTATTGAATAAATGAAATAGGCTGAAACTGTAAAACTGTGAATTGAGACACTTGCTCGAATGGTGGTAGTTATCTCTGAGAAGAGATGTAGCAGTTGTTAACACTCTGTAATTCTCGGAGGTTGTCAAGCAGAGAAGAAATTAACAGAGGTAACTTATCAAAACCACTTTTGAAACTGGGATCTAGCCCTGCCAGTTTCAGAGAGGGATCTCTCTCTATGATTTAGATTTGTTTAGGTTCCAGATATTAGGCTACTTAAAATAGTTTGAATTTGTTTGTTTGTTTATAAAGGTTGTCTAAAGAGATGCATTAAACTTCCATTGGGCTATGGGGTCTGTATTAAAGATTAGAATCTAAGGCAGCTTTTAAGAGGTTATTTCACAAGGAGAGATAGTGAGACCGTTGGATCTATTGGAATTAAATGCGGTGAAAAAGACAGAAAAGGTGAGAAAGTCAACCAAGCAAAGAAGCAGTTAATTACTTAATATCATATGAATAACATGTAGATCACTAAAAGACCATAAATAGAGTGTACGAGACAAATTGTGTTCGTTAACTTCCTTTTAATGATTGGAAACTAAAAACATAATGATCAGAGAGAAAAGTAAACATTTAACAGAGAAAGATAACATCACCAACGATCGAACGCAAGAATCCTATGAATAGTCTTTTTATTACTGGTCGATCCTTTTGAAAAGATTACACAAATATCTCCTTGGACGCAAAAATCAACCCTCAATTCTTCGAAGTTAGAAGTATTTATACAATAGTTACATCTGATCCTATCATTAATGACTAGGATATTGTGGAGAAAAAATCTAACTAACTAGATTACAAATTATAAAATAATAGGAATGTTGCTAATTCATTTGAATCCTTGGTGTTGATTCTGGGGGAAGTAGTTGATGATTCATCACTTTGACTTTATTCTCTTCTTCTTGCTGACTCGGAAATCCACATCACCTTTACTCAAGTAAAGAACACAGGTCTTCCCATCTCTTTTGAATAGGGATGGAAACCTTGAGTAACTTTCTGTATATTTCGTCCA
The DNA here is from genome assembly GCA_009831015.1 of Picea engelmannii. NCBI lineage: Eukaryota > Viridiplantae > Streptophyta > Pinopsida > Pinales > Pinaceae > Picea > Picea engelmannii. The sequence continues at coordinate 132,972 of ML779318.1, forward strand.
TCTCAATGTACTTGGCTAAAGTAGGCTTTGTAATAAAAATATACTTTATCTAATATTGGATACTCAGATCCAACTGCAAAGTTTCTAAGAAAGCCTTGCCAGTAATGCTTCCTTGTATACCTACAAATTTAGAACCATCCTTTGCCACTATGATGATCTTTTGCTTGTAGTCTGAAAGTGTGATGAGATTGTCTTTAATCACTAGTAGTCCAGGGAGTCCCTTCTTGTGTAGTGTGTCAACCTTGCTAAAAAATCTCTGCACTCCAATGTCCATCATCTAAGCTTTCTCCGCTAGTTGTAGCATCAATCCTTTCTTGGTCAATACCTTCTTGACCTCAAGGATGGTCTCTATCATGTATTCAATTTCCAATGCCTCTAACTCCTACTTAGTCTTGGATTTTAGGAACCTGATGAGCTTAGTGGCTTATGTAGGCTTCTCCCCTAATTCTCCCCTTATCTTTTCAATTACTTGTCTAGATTTTTGTACCAATTCATGTTGTTCAAAAACAATTTGTATGGATGGCCATATCTCTACCATTGACTTGTTGATGTCCATCCAGATGTTTTCCTTAGCCTCAGACAATGTTTTAACTGTGACAGTCTCCTTCTGCAACTTCTGTAATTCTTGATTGAGTCTTTGTGATTTATGCATTTCTATGTTATAGCTGGCCTGGAACATGGACTTCAGGGACTGGAGGATTTTTACTTCTTCTTTTAACTTTCTAATTTCCTCCCCTTGAAGGGACATGTCCTCCATTGATTTCACCAACTTCTCAGAAGCATTTGGAACTTTCATTGGAGTGGTTGATGGAACTGCCTCCAGTGGTATAACAACCATCTGCACACTCTGTTCTTTCTCTTTAACCAACTTGTCTAACTCAGCTTCCATCTCTTTTATCTATGCATTCTGCTCCATTATCAATTTCAGCATCTCCTCTTTGTGGCCTTCACTTTTAGCCATTTCCTTTGCTTGTGAATATTCAGTGGCTAGAAGTTTCAATTGTTTCCTCAGAGATTTTATGTCAGCATTTTTCTTCTTCATTAGTTCCTTGGTTTCCTTGACATTGGATGGGTCATAACCGATCTTCAGTACTAGCTCCTCCAGGGATTTGATTTTATTATCGTTGGCCAGAGAGGATATCTTTTCGAGCTTCAACTGAGATTGGACATTATTTAGAGACACCTGCAATTCTGCAGCAATCAATGATGTATTTGTCAAGGTGGAGAAGATCATATCCCCTATTTGCCTATGCATGTCCATTTGATTTGTTGGATGAACCTCTTCAACATCAAACTCAAATGATGATTTCTTGTAATCATAAGTTGTCTTGGTATGAGGGACCTGTTCCTGTAAGAATGCCATGTGCATCCTTCCATTCTCTATGTTGAATGCAGACAGTAATCTGTGCTGAGCTATGGATATTTGCTTCCAGAACTGGGCATATGTTTTGCTATTCAAAAGTTCATTCTTCCGCTTGATCATCTTGTATTTGTCAAAAATGCATGATCCTGCTGGCTCTTGTGAGGACTCAGCTGACAATGTAGTCTCTGCTTTCTTCTTGGATGAGGATGTGGACACTATGTGTTGGCTTCCCAAGAAAACTGATGAATGTGATCCCTCCATAACTATAGTGGACTGTGTTTCTCCTTCTCTAAACATGTCTAGTGTGTGTCTAGTCTTAGTCCTCTTTCTGTAAACTTGGAAGTCTTCAACTAACACCTATGTGATTGAAGGTGAAACTTCTTTCCTGGCTCTCTTTTCTGATTGTACTTGAGGAGTGCTGGTATGAGAGGCAGTGACAATGGGGGATTCGTCTTCAATTTCCAGCAATGTATTTTCCTGCTAGACTGTCTAATTCATAAACTTTTCTATCTCAGGCTTTGGCACCTGAGCATAAGGATAAGTCTTATGTTTGAGCTTGGTTTCTGATATGATTCCAAAGGGGTCATAATTCCATGGGAAACTCAGATTAAAATTCATTTCTTTCAAGAGATTGTTGGCCTCTTCTCCTGCAGCTCTTATGTTGCATATGAAAGAACCAATTTGGCTCTTGATCCTGAGTTGTTGCTTTATTTTGAATGATACGAAGTGGATATAATCAGAGTTTATCATCTGCCTGATTATTCCAAATAAAATATCCTGACATGTAGGTACTTAGGCAGTTTGTATGGTGGCAATTCACACCCATAAACTCTCATCTCAGTATGGTTCTGGTAAATATACCAGTCCCATGTTTTGGCTAAGTCTAATAGGTGAAGAATTCTTTGGACCTCCTCATTTATCCTTGGTTCCATTATGTTATCAAGCATGCACACCACTGGATGGTAAAATTGATCAATGAAGTGTTTGAAGCTGAACTCAGATAATTTGTTCCTCACTAGTGATGTCCAAGAAGTCATTGGTTGAGGGTTCTCGTTTTGATCCAATTTATGGAGAGCAAAAGAGAATTTGTCTGCTTGGAAGAAAAGGAACAGGTACACCATAACTAAGGAGTACCTAAACATTCCCTCTGTTGAGAACTTGAAGAGTTGTTCATGCATATTTTTCAGCTAGATACTGACTGAAATTGAATTGAGTTGTAGATTTCTCTTCTGTGGAGAAAATGGACAGAAAAACTAGGATGGGTTCATCTACCCATTCATCGGAATAATATCATAACATGTAACATAGGGTGGAAATGATTTGGTTGGCTCTGACTGAGAATATGGAATAAGGATAGGGAGGGGTCTTTTTAGGCAACTGCGCATCTTCTGGTAGGAAGATTTCGAATATTTGGGCTCTCTGAGGAAAAGAAAGCTTTTGATAGAGGTCGTTCAAGATTTCAATGGAGAAAGGGCTAGCAGAATCGATTATGGGGATCTGTAGTATCTCGTTTATCGATTCAGAGGTAATAGTGAACAAAGTTTCACCAGACGAAGACACGATGGCCCTTTGGCCAGGAAGGTAATGGGATTGACACTTAAGGGTGAACTCAGGGAAATTATAGGTCTAGAGAAACATGTGCAATGGTAGATTAGACTCCCAGAGTTCAATCTCATCACTCTGGTCTAAGAAAAAATATTTTAGCCAGTAGTGCAATTCGAAGAAATCGAATTCACAACTCGGCTCTGCAACTCAATAATCTTTATCATATAGGGGTACGCGGTCCAGGTTGATGGGAGGAGGAAGAAATGGGTTTTGTTCTGTTTCAACATATTTGGACTTGGGCGCCATAATTAATCGGATATCTGAAGACGAGAAAAGGTATTGTCTGTAATTACTTGGTTTAATGGCGCCTATCGATGGTGTACCTGCTAGCAGTTAGCTTGAAAATAGGAAACAAATGTGTCGACTGTGTCTGGATCAGTGAACAATGTGGTAATGGCGAAGAAACGGAGTTAAACGATGTAGGGGGGTGTCCGTTATGGCATGGGTGGTGAGTTGGACGCATAACGGTCATGGGGGATGGGATTGAATGGTTAACGGGTAGATGAGTGTGACGTGGATGG
>ML779318.1:158765-170288 GCA_009831015.1 Picea engelmannii
GGATTTTGATGAAACCTTTGCACCAGTGGCAAGATTAGAAGCCATCAGAATATTTCTTGCTTATGCATGTCATAAAAAATTTAAAGTATATCAGATGGATGTTAAGTCAGCATTTCTTAATGGATATCTAGAAGAAGAAGTATATGTGGAGCAACCAGAAGGATTTTCACTAACATATAATCCTGACTATGTCTGTAAGTTTAAAAAGGAATTATATGGACTGAAACAAGCACCATGAGCCTGGTATTATAGACTGGACAAACTTCTACAGGACAAAGGGTTCAAGAAAGGTATTGTTGACAGTAATATGTACATTAAGTCTGAAGGTGATGATTTATTACTTGTTTTGGTTTATGTAGATGACATTATTTTAGGATGCACTAATGACCCTTCAGTTCAGTGGTTTTCTAATTCAATGCAGACTGAGTTTGAGATGTCCATGATAGGAGAACTGTCATATTTTCTTAGTTTACGAATCAATCAGAGTTCTGCAGGGATATTTATCTCTCAAGAAAATATTTGAAAGAGATGTTGAAGAAGTTTCAAATGGAAGATTCCTCTCCTATTAGTACACCTATGGTGGCTGGTTTCAAGCTCAGTATAGATGATATTTCACCTGATGTTGATCAAAGAACATACCGATCAATGATAGGCAGTCTTCTATACATCACATCATCTCGTCCTGGTATAATGCAAGTCGTTGAAATGGTAGATCGTTATCAGTTTGCTCCTAAACAAAGTCATTTAGCAGCTGTCAAGAGGATATTCAAATATTTGAAGGGTACAATGACTTATGGTCTTTGGTATCCTACAAATCAGAATTTTCAATTAACTGCATGTTCAGATGTTGATTGGGAAAATTGTTTGGATGAAAGAAAGAGCACCAGTGGAGGTGCATTCTTCTTAGGTTATTCATTAGTCACATGGCTTAGTAAGAAGTAGGGATCTATTTCTTTATCAACTAAAGAGGTCGAGTACATTGTTGTTGCTACTTGCTGCACTCAAATATTATGGATGATTCAAACTCTTGCAGATTTGAAGGTAACTTATATTGATCCCATTCCTCTTCACTGCTATAACACTAGTGCCATTAGTGTCTCCAAGAATCCTATGCTTCATTCCAAGACTAAGCATATACCTTAAAGTATCATTTTCTCAAAGAGCAAGTTACAAACAGAGTTATTCAATTGAATTATATTCCATCCAAAGATCAGATTGTTGATATCTTCACTAAATCGCTTGCAACAACTCAGTTTGAGTATCTATGCCATAAGTTGGGTGTGACCCTGTTATCTAGTTAAAATAGACTATATGATCAGGGGGAAAGTTCTCATAGTGTATCTAATCAGGGGGAGTATGTGTTGGTCGAATATCTGATACCTCCGAAAAAGTACTGCAATAGCTCAGGGGGAGCATGTTTTTCTTTGACATTGATGTCAAAGGTGGATTAAAGGTGTGGTATGGATGCTACAGTTGGAGGTCTAAGCAGAATAGTGCAGCCTTTCAGGGTTGCCATCAATGCCAGAGGGGGAGATTGTTGGCATGTTTTACAGGAAGTGTGTGCTTGTCATTGATGGCAAGAACAATAACTACGATGGCAAACAGGAACAACATAATCTCAGGAGGAGAAGCAAACAATATGCAGAGATCAAAGCTCAGAAGGGAAATCACAGCACAGAAACGTGATCAGGATCGAAATCTCCATGGGACAAACCAAAATGATTGAGAATTCGATCACCCGAATATCCGTCAGCCGTCGGATCAGATTAAGTGGAAGGACATGATAATCTAGAAGAGCAGCACTAAAGATAGATCGAGCCATCGATCTAAGAATGTGATCGACGAACAACATTTGGTTCACGTCAAAGGTTGCAAGGAGGTTATTGTTTAAGGAATCTCACTTAGGAATAATTGGCAACTTGAAAGTCGAATTACCCGAAGCCCGAAATCCGAAATGAATAAGGACCATCGAATCTGGAGAAAATGTGATGACTGTTAAAACCACGTCAGCAGACCATCTCAGCAAGGACATGTGGCAGACCTTGTCAGCAAGGACATGTGGCAGACCTTATCAGCAAGGACATGTGATAGACCGTGTCAGCAAGGACACATGGCAACTACTCGACCTGTGCCAAGTCAACAGGTGATGTGTGTAATGTTATGTCACTCTGGGATTTTTTACCACCAACAGATGCCCTAAGTCTCGAAGTCCCGAATGTTGAAGTCCTGAAGTGGACATGGATCGTTCGATCTAAAGAACACTTCGGGTGTATCTTCAACCGTTGATCTAGTACAGTAGAAGAACATTGTAAGTGGAAGTGTTAACCGATAGAAAGCGTTCTCCACCACCTGTGACTTATTCAGTAGGTGACCACTCCGGAGGAGAATGAAGCAGCGATCAGCCTAAAGTCCTGAAGTGTCGAAGTCACTTATGATCGTTGATCATGTAGAAGGGTACGTTTCAATAGATTGTGAACTCCGGGCGAAACTACTATGGGAAAATATGAAGGAGAAAGGATTGAAATTGTCGAAGGCCAAAGTCCCGGAGTGGAGAATAGTCGTCGGATTAAGGAGGAAAGGTGTCAATAGATCTTCCACTCCGGAAGATTTCCATATGGGAAAAGCGAGATTTGAGACTTGAAATTCCCGAATCCCGGAGAGTCAGAGAGACAAAGTAAATTTCGATCATCCGATCATCTGAAATAGATCTTAGTCGTTAGATCATCCAAAGAAGATCTCAAGTGTCAAATTGTCTGAAGTGAATCTGGGTCATCTAATCCAAAGCGTCAGTTTGAGATTTGAGATTTCAGAAGTCTGAAGACCCAAAGGAAGTCTCGATCGTTGATCGAGAAAGGGATCACAAAACCATTGATCTAGTTGATAGGTCAAATTCCAAAAGTGGAGGCAGAGTCGTCGATTGAGAAGGATAGATGTCCGTAGATCATCGACTCTGGAATATTGGCGTACGGAGAAAATTAGGGTTTGAGATTTGAAACTCCCGGAGCCCGGATCATGAAATAAATCATAATCGTTGATTTAAGAAGGTTAGATCTAATTTGTCAGTTCAGGAGCACTGTCAAGATCGTGAGATCGGCAGTCCCTCGCATTGCGGGGATTGAAGGTGCGCGAACTTTAAAATGTTGAAGGTGGGCCGCAATCGAAACCATGGTTTTGGAGAAAGAATATGTGGAGCTCTGTAGTGAATTGAGGGGTGAAAAGCAGATAGCCCTCAAACCACCATTGGTCGCGCCCTTAATCACGTGGTCACACGAGAGTATCGCCCAAGGTCACATCAGCGAAAGATTGAGGAAGGAGCTAGCGTTGCTAGGCTCCACATCGGAGGTTACGCATTGAAAAATAAAAAAGCAGTTGCGTGTATAATCCAACGATGCTAATCAAACGGAATCTGATTGAAGGGTTGTTGTTTCATTTCATGATTTCTTGATCAGTTATGATTCAGTTAACCTAACTAAATCATTGTTCTTGAGCGGTCAAATCATTGTTCCTGAGCATTGGAATCATGATTCCTGAGTGTTTTTTAGATTCCCGACTTGAACGTTGGAGATGTGGAATGTACGGATGACGAGAGCAGGAATAAAAGAAAAAAACCGTGACAAAGAGAGGTTGTTGTTTCTCTGTAAAAAGTAGTCAAATTGTAAGCAATGAATATCACAGCATGAACTGAGGGAGAAAATGCAGAGATGAAGAACATAACCTGGATAGAGTAGAAATGGTGAAAACAATAGACTGTAAGAGAACTTAAGCGCAAGAAGATGCGAGCAGGAAGACACTGATGGAGGCAGAGAAGAGAAGCGTAGAAGAATAGTGATCAGACTGGTAAGCCATTGATAAATACTATGTCATTGTAATAAATTTCAGCAAACAAAGATTTATATTTCAGGGTGGTAGGGTGGTGCTAGGAAGGATTGTTGTCCTCAGAGTTTCAAGTGGGTTATTGAACACAAGGAGTTGTACCTTCCATCTAGTTGCAACCAGAAAAACCAGGGTGGTGCAAGGGAGAACTATTGTTCTCTGTTATACAGGTTGGTGCCTGTGTGACAGGAAGTTGGTGCTTCCATCCAGTTGGTGTTGGAACACTCATGGAGTTGGTGCTTCCTTCTAGTGGGTGTTAGAGAAACCAGAGAGTTGGTGCTCTCAACAAGTTGTAGCTTGTAAAACAGAGGTGGTAGCCTCACATTGAGTTGGTGCTCAAAGATAGATGATGTACAGAACATAAAAAGACTGCCTATCATTCAAAGAAGAAGAGGTTTTCTCCCTTTATGGTTTTCCTTGTGAATATTTGTCTCTGTGTATATCATATGTATGATTGATGTTTACTATTTATGTTGTTCATGACTTGCATAATCTTGATGATCACTTGGAGAAGATTAATAATGTTATAATAGGCATAAAAAAATTTAAGCACAATAACAACTGATTCACCCCCCCCCCCTCTCAGTTGTCTTAGTAATTTCAACATCTTTATGTCGAATGCAGACAGTAATCTGTGATGAGTTGTGGATGTCTTCTTCCAGAACTGGGCATATGTGTTGTTGTTTAGGAGTTCATTCTTCTGCTTGATCATATTGTATTTGTCAAAAATTCTTGATCATGTTGGCTCTTGTGAGGACTCAGCTGATAGTGTAGTGTCTGCTTGCTTCTTGGATGAGGATGTGGACACTATGTGTTGCTTGCCTAAAAAAATTGATGAATGTGGTCCCTCCATAACTATAGTGGACTTAGTTTCTCCTTCTCTAAACTTGTCAGGTGTGTGGCTAGTCTTAGTCCTCTTTCTGTAAACTTGGACATCTTCAGTTGACACCTCTGTGATTGAAGGTGAAACTTCTTTCCTAGCTCTCTTTTCTACTTGTACTTGAGGAGTGTTGGTATGAGAGGTAGTGACAATGTGGGATTCGTCTTCAGTTTCCAGCAATGTATTTTCTTGCGAGTTTGTCTGATTCATAAACTTTTCTATCTCAGGCTTTGGCACATGTGCATAAGGAGAAGTCTTCTGTTTGAGCCTAGTTTCTGATATGATGCCAAAGGGGTCATAATTCCATGGGAAACTCAAACTGAAATTAATTTCTTTCAAGAGATTGTTGGCCTCTTCTCATGCAGCTCTGACATTGCATATGAAAGAACTAATTTGGCTCTTGATCCTGAGTTGTTGCTTCTTTTTGAATGATACGAAGTGCATATCATCATATTTTATCATTTCTCTGATGTATTCCAAAACAAAGATCCTGGAAGGGAGGTACTTAGGCAGTTTGTATGGTGGCAATTCACACCCAGAAACTTTGATCTTTGTATGGTTCTGGTAAAGATACCATTCCCCTGTTTTGGCTAAGTCTGATAGGTGAAGAATTCTTTGCACCTCCTCATTTATCCTGGGTTCCATTCTGTCGTCGATCATGCACACCACTGGATGGTAAAACTGATCGATGAAGTGTTTGAAGCTGAACTCAGATGAGTTCTTCCTCACTAGTGATGTCCAAGAAGTCACTGATTGAGGGTTCTCGTTTTGATCCAATTTCTGGAGAGCACAAGAGAATCTGTCTGCTTGGAAGAAAAGGAACAGGTACACCATAACTGAGAATTACATGAACATTCCCTCTGTTGAGAACTTGAAGAGTTGTTCATGCATATTGTCAGCCAGATACTGACTGAAATTGAACTGAGTTGTAGATTTCTCTTCTGTGGAGAAAATGGACAGAAAAACTAGGATGGGTTCATCTACCCATTCATCAGAATAATATCCTAACAGGCAACATAGGGTGGAAATGATTTGGTTGGTGTTGAGGAAAACATATGAAATGATCTTACTCAAGCATTTTCAAATTCTTCTTGGCTAAGGAAAAATATATGGGAATGTCACCCTATGTTTATAGCTATCAAAAATAATATCCTAACTCACAAGTATTGATTACAAGTGCTTAGGCTAGTCTTTTTATAAATAAAAGCTTGCTGGAAAATTCATTATTTATATGATTTTCTAAATATAATAGTTGTTGAAATAAATGTAGACACAGAAGTAAAAACACCAAGATGATAATCAAGACAAATGAGACATAAAGCAATCCTTTATTTCATTCCAATTAATCAAATAGTCATTCTCTTTACAAAATTTCGTGAAGAAATTTTGGACCAAAGTCAAACTTAGACGTCCCCGATGAAACATTCAAAAGGACCTCTGACATAAAATCAAAAAACTGAACTCTAAAAGCTGGATCGGCTTTCCACAGATTGTTGCCCACTCGACTCTGCACAATAACCTTTGTCATTCATGAAAATTAATTTCACAAACAGACAAGTCTACACAAACTATCAAAGATAGATCAACACCTCTGAAAAACAAGTGTCTGAATGTTGTAATTTAGCCCTGAATCTTGTTGTCTACAATAAGACCCTGCTATCATAAAAAATAATTAGGCTTATGATCAATTAAGGAATGAATGAAAACGGAACTATCTCAACATAAACTCAAAGAGAAAACCTTAGTATGCTTCTCCTTCTATCCTCCCTTGTTCCTCCCTTTCCTTTTTCCTTTAAGAAATGTAGAATTAGTTGAAGTAGTTGAACTGCCTCTTTAGTTAAGTTAACTAACAACTCAACCAATTTTTAGTTAAGGGGAGGGAAGTAATAAATCATAATAAGGGTTTTAAATAAATAATAACTAGTAGGTGGGACCCCTTATGACTCCCTTTAGCTCTTGACAATCATAACATAACTAGTTAATTAAGCAAAACACCCCTCCTTGTGACTGCCATCGTCACATTCATATTTGAAAATTTATCTCATTGACATTTGAAATTATTTTAAAAAATATATTACTCATGTATCCAAAGAAAACATGTTGTCCAAAAACTTCTGAAGTCAATTCTCATTAACAATAAATAAAATAAAACTCAAAAACCATATTTTCCACTCTGAGATGCAATATTTCCTTGATTGTTGTTGTCACCCTTTGATTTCTCTGAATTTGCCTTTAACTACGTTGAGGCTTTAGGCCTAATCTCGCTGATCAAATGAGAACAATCATCCCTCAAATGCATCCGGGAAGACATGTATTTATCAGAGCCATTGGAGGGTGAGGAAGGGGCAACAGTGGCTTTTCCTTTGTCAGGGGCATGGTGGGCCTCGGTTTTCAACCTTTTGCTAGCATGAGAGGAATGAACTGGTGAGTGGACAGGTGCAGCTTGGATAATCTGATTGATAGGCAGGGGAGCAGGTAAGGACAAATTGGGCCAACCACGATGTTGGGAGACTGTCGTGTGGACAATCTCTAGCCATTCATCATTTTTGGGAACCTCGGGTTGCAATGAGACATAAGGGGGCACACGAATATCAGGGGCTTGTGGGGATTGGAAGGGAGGCCTTTCAGGCCTAGGTTGGACCACTCCTTGCCCAATCCAATTGAAAAATATAGCATGAAACAACTGGCCTAACTCTTGTGAGTCAGCATCAAAGTGTATGGAGAATCTTGGCCTTCTTGGGCCTCGGTTCCCTCTGTCATGGCTACCTCAGCTGAAAAAACTCATTCATGTATGCATAATTGATTAGAAAATAGTTCCTTTACAACCATACATGATAACTCCTTAAAATATGAAATAGACTTTGGCTCATCAACATATCAGACTCATGCAATCCAATCCATATAAATTTTTTAATTGTTGTCAATGAGCAGGGGGTGGACAAAAGGTCCTGGGATATGCGAGGGGTTTGTATTGAACGAAACATGATAAAACGAGGGGGGAAAGAAACATGGTTATTGTTCAATGACAACAACGATCAACTATAATGCAAACCAAAGAAAACATCACTCTAATCCAACCAAGAAACTGCAATTTCAAACTACTTCAATACAAAATTCTTCTTGACTGTAATTATATTTTAGAACAGGGAGTGAAAAATGAATGCGGGAAAGCGACGAGATTGTAATTAGTGAAAAGCGAAATAATGGTAGGGAAAGAGAGCGGATATTGTTCATAAAATTAATTAAAGTAATCCATAAAACCATTATGTAAAAAGAAATAACATCAACCAAATAATCATTGTGATCAAATGAAAACTATTGTGTATAATTCAATTAATTTTGTGCATTGACTTGCTCACTGTTTGTAATCATATTTTTAACACAGTGTCACCAAACAAGACAATATGCATCCCACAACAACCTGTAGAAGAGTTATGTTTCTTCTCATTGTCCTCTTAATGTTTTAAAACAATTCCTAAATGAATACAAAGTCACTTATTTCCACTATGTTCAATGTCAACTCATCAACCACTGCCCACGAATTATTTCAATCGTCAAATACAGACTCAAAAGTCGTGCCCGATTCCATCCTTTAATTCATTTAATAATTAAAATAAAATGAGGTTATACTGTCACTGAACCTGTGCCTATCTATGCTACGATGCATGATATTCATCAACGCACATAACAGACAGCCAAAAACAACCATCAATATTTTAATCACAAAGAGTCTGACTTGTCATTTAAACACACAGACAACAATCACCATTTCAACTCAAACTATGTTGTGGAATACACAGACCATTCGACAAAATGCAAGAGCATTTATGTGACTATACGAGTCTAATTATTCTAAATCTAAACATCCACAATGTTGGGCTATCAATATAATACAACGAGGCAACAATAGTATGCCCAATCTGTCTCACAAATCAATCAAATTGCAACAAAACCATATTGTTTAAAACATGTGACCATGTCTGATGGTGCAATCAAATAATATCCATAGCATATATAGTGGATGGCCATGCCATAATTACCATGATTGTAATTCTCCCATTGTCAATTTAAAACACACAGTCACAACAACCATCAACTCAACATAACATGTTGAAGAAAGCCCACACAACCAATGCATCACGCATGAAGCATAGTTGTGACTTAATCAATTATAACTAATGCAAGGTTAACAATTCAAATGTCATAATAACCAATGCAGTGATTAAATACCAAAACCAACACTACTGTCAACATAATCCACAGGGACGAGCCAGTAATCGACACTGTCGATAATACACCACCAACTCATAATAATCAATAGCATGCCCGACAGGACATAATGGTTCCCTCTATCAAAAATTGGGCTTGAGAAATCAAGGGTTTTCTCTGTGGACCAACACAGGGAGACTCGAGTCGTCCCCCCAACATCGGGCGAGAACCTCCGAGACCAATGGTGCACACACAGGGTATACCACCAATAACTTCGCAGACAGGGTGACAATTCTCGTGATAGGAGAGACTATGAACAAAGGAGAAAAGGCTTCATTTTTGTTTTGTAACAACACTTAGAACACCTTGGATTTAGAAGCAGGAAGGCGAATGGAAAAGTTAGAAGAGGACATCACCACTGCCAAACTCGGGTTTACAGAAGAGCTGGGTAAACTACACAGGGAACTCAAGAACCCCCAAAAGGAATTTGAAGAACGAATCAATCAGCTGGAGGCAAAAATGGCTCAGCTCAACAGCGATTGGAAGCAAGATCCCATGAACTAAACCAGTCTTTTAGCAGTCTTTTAGCAAGATCCCATGAACTAAACCAGTCTGTTAGCAGTCTTTTAGCAAGATCTCTCTTCAACAAGTATGGCATTTTGTATAGAAGCCAACGCTGTAAATAACTCTTTACCTGGTTAAGGTCATGATAAAATTTTAGTTCAGGATTATAGTCTATAGCTATAGGATTAGGAGGACTCTTCAGAAAGGCAGGCACGAAGACAATCGTGGCCTATTTTGTAACCGAATCTGTGGCTAGTCCACTCTTTTTTATGTAATATCACTAACCGTTTTCGTCAAAAAAAAACAACACTTAGAACACACAGGGTATAACCCTCGTGGTTTTTCCAATCAACCAAAGAATGTTGAGATGAAACAGAGCCGAGTGATAGCAATCAACCTCAAGCAATCCCTTTGGCATAGCAGCCCTCATAACCCACTACGCAAACATCAATAACATGAACGAACCCATACCCAAGTGAAACGATACGCAGTGACACAAAGTGTTTCAAACCCAACAAACCCCATAACAACAAACGACTGGGTATGGTGATAAGAAGCATGGAGACAACCAACCAATCTATACCAAATGAAAACCCTTCAACCAAGACTAATAAGGATGACAGAGAGCCTTTATGGATTCTAACACTTAGAATGATCAATGAAACTGTGACTTTAGACATTATTGCAATGAAAACCACACCAACCATTCATTTCAAAAAAATATCACAAATTTACACAGTTGCCAGACTTAAGGAAAGCATATACCCATACATCACCGAGCCAATATCTATTTCATAACCAGAGCAGATTCATTGATGGTGAAAAGACATACCTGTAAACACGAAAACCTTAAAAACGCGAGCTTGGCTGAGCAGTTCTTCCTCTGCTTGAAAATCAGAGCTTAGCCACAACGAACACAATTGAACAATAGCCAGGGTGACGGCCAATGGGAGGGGTATGGAGTGACGTGCAGTAAATACATGTCGCCTCCACCCTCCAGTCATTCAATTCCTTAATACACGCCATCCCACTAATCCTTTAACTCATTCAATTAAACCATGCATCGAAACCAACATCCACTAATTGCCAAGAGCACCACCCTATGTCACATTAACCATTGCCAACCATACTATAGCGCATATCACATGTGTTTCCATATAACTCAACAAATCATATAGCCACTAACTTGTTAGCTAGGACTAACAACAATCCATTTAAACTTCAAAATGCATAGTGCAGCATTGTATAGCATAGTAGCATATTTCCTTGCTTTTGGATTTTATTCATATTACTTTTATCTCTTTTCAACTGCTCTTATGTGTTGTTACTAACATGTCTCTTGCTCAGGTGTCACAATAATGAATCCAGGAACAAATAGCAAGGGTAATCATAGGTCATCGTAATCATGAAATTAGAGCTTAAAGCAACAGAAACAAAACATAACATGCCTTACCCATCATTCATTTGTCGCAATTAGAACCAACACATAACATGCCTTCTCCATTGCCCATAAAACCAAGATTTCATCAATCATGTAGAAAATGTAAGTAGTATCGAACCGCAACATAAACATGAAATAAGAACCAGATCTGATCTCCCAATCTACAAGGGGGTCCCACCTATTAGTATTATATATCTTGTTAGCTTATAATAATAGGCTTTAGCAATACTTTGCGGACAAAATCCTCGTTGTAATTTTAATCGTCAACAGTTGGCTCTGACTGAGAAGATGGAAGAAGGATAGGAAGGGTTCTTTTTAGGAAACTGCGCATCTTCTGGTAGGAAGATTTTGAATATTTGGGCTCTCTGAGGGAAAGAAATCTTCTAATAGAGGTCGTTCAGGATTTCAATGGAGAAAGGGCTAGCATAATCGATTCTAGGGATCTGTAGCATCTGGTTTATTGATTGAGGGGTAATAGTGAACAAAGTTTCACCAGACGAAGACACGATGGCCCTTTGGTCAAGAAGGTAATGGGCTTGACACTTAAGGGCGAACT